>JACXSJ010000045.1:15101-59129 GCA_014851325.1 Pentalonia nigronervosa
ACCGTCTTAAATTAACACTAATAGACTAATATTATAGTAATATGCTATATTATTTATTTAGGCTTGAATAAAGAACAACCAAATTCAACATTATCTGTTATTGATGACCATGTTAAAGCTAGTACTGATTTTGAAAAACAAGGATTTGAAAAATTTAGAAGACCATTGCCTAATTATTTAGATTATTTCTTTAATGTTCATCCAATTCAGCCTGTAGATCAAGCAACATTTCTTCCATTTGATTATAAGAAAGTTTTTTTTAAAAAAAATGATACATTAAGAACTTGGTGTACTTATGACTTAAATGAAGGCAAACTTTATTGCTCAGTTTGTTTAGCATTTGTTACTGAAAATAATACATTCACTATTGGTTTTAATAATTCGAGACACATTCATCAACGTATTAAAGAACATGAAAGTAGTAAAAATCATGATCATTGTACAGAAGCTTACTTTATTCATATCCAAAAAAAAGATATTGGGAATTTATTATTTGTCAACCAAAAACGTTTACAAAGAGAAGAAGTGAAAAAGTGTCGGCAAGTACTTGACCGAATAATAAATGTAATAAAGTTGATTGGAAAACACGGTCTTAACATTAGAGGGAAAAGTAATGAAGCTGCTTACCTTCTTAATAATGAATTTTTAGATCATGGAAACTTTCTTGAACCTATAATTTTGCTCAGCAAGTATGATATTGTATTAAACGAACATTTAAATAAGGTTATAAAGAAAAGTCAAAAAAAATCATGATAATGATTGAAAAGGCCGTGGAAATTTGGTTACATTTCTTAGTCATTATACTATAGATAACATAATAACCATCATTTCTAATTTAATTAAATCAACAATAACAAAAAAAGTAAATGAAGCAAACATGTTTTCAGTATTATTAGACACAACACAGGATATATCAGTAATGGATCAATGCTCTATTGTCTTACGATTTGTAACTGATGGAATGATTAATGAAAGATTGATATCCGTAAAATCATGCACTGATTCTACTGGTAAAGGTATGATGAACCTTTTACAAAATGCATTGGAAATGGTTGGTTTGAATATAAGACATTGTATTGGAAATTCCACAGATGGTGCTGCTAATATGAGAGGGGCATATAATGGATTTACATCTTGGCTAAGTGTAGCAGCACCTGAACAAGTACATATTTGGTGCTATAGTCATGTACTCAATCTTGTAATTAGCGATGCAACCAAAAGTCCAATTGCAGTACTAATTTTTTTTCTTTAATCCATTCTTGTGCTATTTTTTTTAAAGAATCATACCAATGAATGAATATATGGGAAGAAATCGGTGAAAAAGATGAGTATAATAATCACAAACAATTACAATCAATAGGTGAAACAAGACGGACAGCCAAACAAACAGCATTAAAAAGAATATTTGGTTCATATAATAGTACTGATGACAATGGAATGTTGATTAATCTTATAATTGCTTTAACAAAAATTGAACAAAAACCAAATTTAAGCCCAGATATAAGATCAAAAGCCAGTAATTTTATTTCATCTTTCCTAAAATATGAAACTATTTTAATAGCTCATATGTATGTGAAAATATTTCAAATCACAGGACCATTATCAAAATATTTACAATCAAGTAAACTAGATCTTTTAAAATGTCAACAAATGGTAACAAGTGCTTTAGAAAGTCTTAAAAATATCCAACGTAGTATGGAAGATGTAAAAAGAGTTAGTGATAAGTATATAATTAATATTAATAATAAAATTGCAACTATGGCTGATTGTTTTAATTTATTGATAACTGTTGAAGAAATCCAGACAGAATTTCAAATTAAAAGAATATTTAAGAAAAAGAAAATATTTAATTATGAAAAAGAAGATTTTATTGCTACTAATGCTACCCCTGAAAAAAAATTTACAACTGAAGTATATAATATAGTATTAGATACGATAATAAATAGCATGACTACTAGATTTGTAAATAATAATTCTTCATATTTTGACCTATCACTTTTATCTCCAAACAATTTCCCTCTTAATGATGTGCCTGAAAATGCGTTTTTAACATTGGCTAAAAAATTAAAACCATTTTTAAAATGTGATGATGGAGATAATCTTAAAGAAATAAGAAATGAACTTTCAGATGAACTATTGAATTTCAGCAAATCGTGGAAGTATTTGAAAAACTCTCTAGAAGATGAATATCATGTCCATAGTCTATAAAATGATATGAATGATGAAGATGAAAATCAAGAAGAAGAAGACTTAGAAAATTAATTAAAACCTTGCAACTCTACTTGTAAAAATTGTGCCATTTGTTCTTACAGATTACTAGTTAAGTACAACTTATTTTCTAATGCATACAGCTTATTAACTCTAGCTTATAAATATCTGTTGACGCTACCAGTTACTCAAGTGTCCTGTGAGAGATCTTTTTCCACATTGAAGTACATAAAAAATAGACTACGGAACTTGATGACTAATGAACATCTAGAAGAATTTATGTTAATGTCAATTGAAAAATCAATACTCATAGAATTGGATAACGATGTCATTACTAACGAGTTGGGCAGTAAAAGTAATTTACTAAGCAAATTGTTATTGTAAAATATTATTTAATAAATTTCCTAAGACAAGAAGCTTCAGTGTTTTTATAATATATAAGCATAAAAATAAATTTCTATAGTAGTGATATATTTATGTAAATATAAAATAATACCTGTGTTCAGTTATAAGATTACTTAGAGGGAGTTTTTTGGTTCAAATACTTAATATTATAATGAATAAACATTTGTATGGTTGATACTACCTACTTTACTTCTGAAGCTAGGAAGAATATAAAATGTGTATGATCATAAATTGATAATATCTTCTACCAATATGTAGGCTAAATAAATTGTTTTATACTTCACCCAATCAAAAAATGGTAAGCACACATCTAGCAATAAGACAATAAATGGTAAGAAATTAAATTTGATAAAAATGGCCTAAAATAAATTTATGTGGCCTGAAAATATCTGTTTGCCCGGTAAGAATTGTTGAGCCAGTCCGCCCCTGTTTACCGTTATCGTTAAAAATGAAATCTAATCTCAAGAATGGCCCGGATACAGAATATAATAAATTTTTAGATTGATTGCTAAATTGGGCGGAGCGAGTATTATTTCTATGAAACCTATATTATAATTTTTAAGTAAATAATTTTAAATTATTTCGTTGTGTGTTATGTTTTGTTTAATGATATCATATTGCATATTTTGTTAATCGTTATATTTTGTTTTCTAGTATCCGTTTAATTATTTTTGTTTACCGTTTTTCGTTTTAATTACGTTTACAATTTTCAATCGTTTTTCGTCATAAAAACGACATTATAATTATAACTTTATTATAACGGTTGCAAGTCCTGATACGGTTTACTACCAATACTAGCTGGTTAGGTTATATAAACCATTAGTGGTTTATTTTAATTAAAATTGTTTAATCATATTGTGGATATTAAATTTTCGTTCGATTTCTGCGGGCCGACAATTTATTTTTTTATAAACTTACGTAGGTCTGCATAATACTCTGAACCGTTAGGGAGATTATTTGTTTTTTAATATTTCTATTTTTTTTAGGTATAATACACGTCATGATTAATTGGTCCTCGGGTAAAATTAATATACATGTACACTTTTATTAACATAATATAAAATAAAAAATATAATATAAAATAATATAATAATAATATAATATAATATAAATTGTGTCATATTTAATAAATCTACCTGCTCGGTTGATCAGTTCTGCAGAATGTGTTTATTATGATCTATAGTGTAAGTGTTAATGTTATTAAACAACTGTCAATATTTATGGAATTGACTTTTTTACCCAAGTGAAACAGAATATTATGCAGAAATGGAATATCGTTAGACGTTAATTTTGTCTAGTTCACAATTAAGTGTATGTTGAAAATTAACTTTTAAAAATAAATGAACTACCTACGTAAATTATTATTATATTATTATATAAAGTATGGAAGGTTTTGATACCTCGAGATATGGCTTCTTCTTATTTAAATATTTATATACGTTGTTTAAAATAGGTTACCGGTATTTTTCTCGAATGGTATTTTTTCTTAAAATCCGTAAACCCGAAACTTTTTTTTTTTGAACACCTTTTATCTGAATCGATATTAAAATCGATAAATTATAACACATATAAAAAATAAAAATAATAATAAATTTAATAAATGCTGAAGTTTAATAATTAAATATTTTAAAATAGATAAATTATAATACATATAAAAATAAAAATAAAAAATAAAATTAATAATATAATGTTTATTACTTACAAAACACTTTAAAAAAACAATATTATGTGCGATTGCCCTCATAAATTGTAACTCCTGGTATGTATTAAAATCAGCAGTAATAGACATAATTCGCTTTTGAAAATCCCGCCATTTTCTTTTTAGTTGAGCTCTTATTTTTCGTCCTAGACTAGCTTCGCAATCATTATCTCAGCATTAGGTTGTTTTTTTGGAACTTGCTGAAAACAATAAAGGTCGGGATGATGTTTTACAATAACGAGCTTAGAGAAGCGATTGTATAACACCTCGCTTACGTTATTTGTTTTATGTGAACCAGTCAGAGCTGATTGGCGCTGATTCCAAATTCCTGGTGGATAACGTGGAAGAATCCCTCGTCTTCTTCTCAAGCTATTACTGCGAGAACATAATTTTTTCAAAATATTCAAATATTGGTAATAGATCTTCAGGCACAACTACTAAAAATTACATCTTTAAATTCTTTGAAAATAGTTGAGTTCGCTGCGAAATTGCAAAAAATGTACCCGATTGATTTGGATAATACTTTTTCGTCAGAATACTTACATTTACAATCTTATTTACTGACTAGTGATATCAATATTGACATAAATAATTTAATTCCTATCACACTGTGCCAGTATTTGAGAGAAAAAAATTTACATATTAAAATATTTCCAAATATTGACACAGCATTAAGGATTTTTGTGAGTATACTAGTGTCCAATTGTACTACTGAGAGATCGTTTTCATGCCCCAACGTGTAAAAAACTATTTAAGGCCCACCCAAACTGATAACAAATTGAATAACTTAACATTATTCTCGATAGAAAATGAAATGTTAAACGAAATGAATTGCGAAGATTTAATTGATACATTTGCAAGAACCAACTATCGACGTAAATCGATTGTCTAATAAGTAAATAAGTAATTTATTATGTAATACATTATATACCTATATCAATATTTTGTTATTCTTTATTTTTTTTCTGTCTTTCAACTGCAATTATTATGTTTTTGTATTTAAAATATAAATAAAATTTGTTTTGCATACCTATCTAATTAAATTTTATTTTATTGTAATTAAAGGCGGCAATTTTCCACAGGCCTACAAGCGATAAATATTTAAATACGCCTTTGATAATATGGTATGCAATTTTTGCATTGCCCAACTATTAAATTCTATTTATACATTTACACATCAGTTTTAAGCTTGTGGTTTATTTTTATTATTCATTAAAATGTATAACAATAGGTAGGTATCTATACAAAATTGCATAATATATGTTAAATCTGTAAAAATATTTCATACCTACTAGAGCGGAGGCTATCAATAAAACAAAGGAGTTTTATATAGGCAATTATTCTAGCTTGCTATAAGTTTTGACTTGTGTGTTTATGAAAAGTAAATAAACATGTTTGAAGGCTCAAGATAAAGCCAATAGTCAAGGCATTTGAGATATTGATGCAGTTATAATGCTTTGTAGGATTCTTGTTGTATCAAAATTTTAACAAAATTATTGCTTGTACCTAATTAAAAATTAATTAAAATAACATTAGTGTTGGTACAAAGAAAGTTATACCTAGGAACTATATCCAGTTTATTTTATTTATAGTGTATAATTGGTATTCAAAATTAAAATACTTATAATTTTTTTTTTTATAAAGATACCAACAATTGCCGAATAAATTACATCAGTAAAGAATGTGCATCCACATTCTGAGTTCTAACATTTATTTTTAATTAGTATGTTTAAAATTAAAAAAATGTAGTTATGCAACTAATAACTTAACATTGAAAAATGTATTAGGTACTTGCTCATCTTTAAAAATTGAAAGTCAATTTCATAAATGATAACTATTGACTAGTACAGTTGTTAGCAGTTTTTGTTAGTTTTGTATGTCTGATTTGACAGCAAATCAATATTTTGGTATCTTATTATAGCAGGAACTATATTATATAAAAAAATTTTTTTTTAAGAACTTAGAATTTATTAACCAATGTTTTAATGATTTCGTAGAAACATAACTCTGTTATGCATATTATATAATTTTTTAGTATGGTCTTATTAAGAATAACTACACATCAATATTCAGTGATAAATTGAGTAAGTACCTGCCCACCGAGTCTTAAAACTTTTACTAACCCAAAAACAATTTAAATGGGTTAAAACAATTAAGTTTAATACTTTATCTACCAAAATATATTTCAGCTCATGGAGTCAAACTCCTCAGTAACTCAGTGATTTAGTCTGTCAATATTATTTGGGATAATGGAATACAACATACACATTATAAGGATGATAAACACATTAGAATATTTGTAAATAGCTCAAGACATTCAGGTTATGAAAAAATTTATATTTTTGACAGTATTTTTACTTAACGAAAATAAAGAAATGAATTAAGGTGGATAATTTTAATAATATTATTATACAAAATATTTAGCTACTTACTTAACATTATAATATAAATTAAAACTAAATTATATTTTTAAATTAATTCTGTTCTAACGAGAAAGATAATTTAATTTTATACTTATAATAATATATTTTTCAAAAATGTTCTTCAATTAAAATTATTATTTATTCCATTGTATTATTGGATATTTTTTTATTAAAATTTATAATTATATTCTTTTATAATTCGTTTTAGTTACTGAATAGGTTTTTAATGAATATATAAACATGAAAGGATTAATTTAAATAGTTTTAAATATTTTAACTCACTTATTTTCTTATTTGTTATTATTTTTCTTAAATAATATTAATAATTAAATATATTATAATTTATTGGAATATTAAATTTGAAAATAAATAAGTGTAAATAATTTTATATAATATAACATAGAGCTAGGGACTACATGCTTTAAAAAAACTTAAAATATGCATGTATTTATTCCTTAAAGAATTACTAAATATGCTACAAATAGCTAGATATGTTTTTTCTAAACAATATGTAGAATATTTATTGTATGTATTTGTATAAAATAATGAAATAAATAATTTTTCAAAATATCAGACATTTAATAAATCATTGTGTTCATTTTAGCATCTAATTAATGAGTTAAAATATATTTGAGTATAAACATTTTTAGCTGAATTTTCTAAAATGTTTATTTTTGAGTATTATTTTCTAATATCTTCTTCTATTAATAGAAAATACATGACAATCCTGGAACTTTCACTCTATTCATAAAAAATATGTATTAAAAACAAAAAGTATTGAAGTACATATCTTGCTAGGTATAGTGATTATCATTAATAAATATGTTCATAGTTCTTAACTATACAATATTCAAATGTAATTTTTGAATGTAATATTATCCATATAATATGATAAAACCAATTTATAAAAATGAATACCTTAATTGTTAAATAGTATTTATGATTAATCATTTTATTTTCAAAACAATAAAATCTTTAACTAGGCAAAAAAAAAAAAAAAAAAAATTCAATTCTACAAAGTTTAAATTTAATATTTCTTAAGTTACTTATTATGTTTATATAACACTATAGAGGCAATACTACAGTCCTATTTAACCAATTTATTTCATATCGTATGAAATTAATTATATTTAATATTGTGAAGTGACAACAAAAAATTGTTTCCTGTTTACTTAAAATTGTTTTGGAATCTACTGACAACAGTAATATAAAGAAATTAAACTTCTTTAACATATTAACTGCTTAACAATAGTGGTAGAATATGTATATAAAAAACAACACAATAATTCCATTATAATTTAATATTATATTATAATAAAACACTAAATTGAATCATTATTATTATAATAAACTGTTATATGTTCAATTATTATTTACCTATTATAATATACGTTTAAACTTAGCTGTAGTATTATAAATAATAAATATCTAGAAAAATAAATTGCAGATCAAAATAAATAGAAAAAAAAAATTATAAAATAATAAATTAACTGTGTAGGTATAATAGTAATAATACAAATCATATTGGCCAATGTCATCAATTTAATCATATTAAAATGTAAATATTATTTATCAATTATTATGTATATAAAATGAACATAAATGACTAGCCTAAATGACAATATGATACATTCAATAATATATTTGATATTAATCAGTATGTAAATAATAATATAATATAATTATAATATTATTAATATAATTTTGGACCAGAATATTGGGAAATGATTAAAATACGAATAATAGTTTTGTTTTGTTTTATTAACACCTAGTTTCATACAAACCACTTCGCCCAATATAACGAACCCATTTGACAACATCGTGATCAGAATAATTCAACTTTGGCTCAAAAACTTTTAAATATCTGACTTTGAACCCAGAAGGAGCAAATGGTACTTCAAAATTCATAGAAATTGGCGGTCTAGTCCATTTTTTTTTAGTGTCAGTCTCCAAAAGATCGATTTCAGCCGATAGCTGTGTTTCTTTCATGCCTGCCATCCTCTTAATTTTCCACACAATCGCGTTATCTGAAGCTTTGTACTTAGCTTTGCCTTTCAGACATAACAATTGAACACCAGCAGTATTCAAGGGAGTAGGAATCTTGACTTCTATTTTTTGTCCTAATAACGAGGGTTTGAAATTAGACTTTAATACGGCTTTGACTTCCATGCGAGTGCGACCCACTTCTCTGACCAAAGGTATAACCCTGAACGGCAATGATATATCTTTGGTAGTACGGTAACGCATCAACTCAAATTCACCGTCAGGTGGAATGAAACTTATGGAATGTTCGGTTTCAAATTTCGAAAGTTTTACGCATTGATGGAACTGACAGTCATCAATGACGACAACCGGCTTGCCGGAAGCTGTCCTCGAGCCCGTGTCGTCAAGGATCTTGGTGCCCTTGGATTCCATGACGATTTTGTCATTGATGCCAAACTTGCACTCGGGCATGCCGCTAAGGTAGGATTTCATGAGTATACGGCCGGCGACGTGCGCGGACAACACCTGTCCCTGTGGCGACATGAGCAGGTTGACATATTCGAGCACGTCGAGGAACAGCTCGTTGCGGCGGTACTTGATACCCTCGCGCCGCCACCCGATCTGGCCGGTCACCTGGGACGTGATCTGCATCTGCTCCTCCTTGCTCTGCGACTTGACGCCCGTCTGCGTGATGAACGTCTTGAGCACGCCCGTGTCGCAGTTCTGCGGATAGCCGAAATCGAGGATCTCGTCGAGCAGCTCGTAGATAAGGACGAAGTTGTTCTTGATGTTCTCCTCGTTGATCTTGCCGAAGTACGACTGCATGACCTGCGTGAACCGTATGAGGAACTCGAACACCATGGCGCCGTTGACGTTCTGCTTGGTGACGGCGGCCAGCCAGATGTTGGCCCGGCGGATGTGGAAGAACGACGTGCGAGCGATGTTGGTGACCGGCGAGCGGACCTGCTGGCGTGCGTGTATGACGTTCACGCGGAACGCGTCCACGGCGTTGCGGCCGATGTCGTCGCGGTACACTCGCGATATCAGTACCTCGCCCTTGTGGTTGTACATGAACAGACCGCCGATCATGGCGACGTCTGCGGTCGTGCGGTTGTCACTAGTGAGAGTGGGACGGTGTTTACGGCGAGCGAAAGATTTCGGGGGTAAGTCGTGCTGCGCACTGAGGGAGCCGCCTAAAGGATGAACAGCAAAGGTCGTTGGCTCACCGGACGCGAGTTGGTGTGATGGTATCTCGATGATACGATCTCAGGATGTGTGTGTGTGGTAATGGAGATTCGTCGTTGGGAGTGTCGAGACGGACGGCGTTTCCGTTCGTTAACTTTCCACTCTCCACTGCCCGGTCAGACGTTCTGACGATCGATCGTTCGCGTGCGCGGCGACTCGACGTTTCCGTTATCAGCGCCCCGCGTTATCGCATCCCCCCCGCGACCGGACGACGACGCGTCGTGGTAGAACTGCGGTACATGTTCGCTAAGCCGGTCGATATCTCGGTGACGTTATGGAACGATTATTACCACAGAATGAGATTTTTATTCTAGGATTAATACCGCGACAAGCGATTACACCGAATGTTTTGTTATCAATTTATCACGAACTTGGCACCGAATATAATTACCACGGCGGACTATAAAATCATATTCATTTTGTTTTGTTGTTTAGTTTTAAATTAAACAGAGGAATAGATGACCGTCGTTTTTAATCGGCCGAATACGACCAGTGAATTTGATTTTTTTAAGGTTTATGGACGATAATTGCTAAGGTTTGCCCAGGAAGTATTGGACGTGTACCAATGGTAAGGGACATTGACGATTGTCATCATTGTCCAGAATGTTAGAGGTAGGTAGTAAAAATGTTATTAAACATCATGTGAGTGCATATTATTACACTATTATAGCACGATAATATTATTTTTTATTTCCATAGACAAATTTGCAAATCTAGCTGCACATTGTGAGTGTGAGTGATAACTAAAACTCAATAGGAGTAATTGTTTATATAAACAATCAGATTGATTGTTTTAAAATATAATGTTGTATATGTAAGAAATGAAAGAAACCTAAAGTTGGGTTACCTTTATCAGTATAGGTCTGAAGTTAAAAAAAACGTAAGATTGTTGAATGTAGCAAAATGTAGCAGCTCAAACATCTGGTAATATTCAAAGTCAGTAAAAAATTAGAAAGTTAAAAAACTATAATAAATTATATTGTATGTTTGGCTTAGGTGTATGTTTAGGTTTGGACCATGACATTATAGTTGCATTGGATGATGATTTGGATATGATCCAGTCTGTAGCTCATCAAACTAAGAAAAAAAGTCAAACTTGTTGAAATGTACGCATGGTGTATTGGTCAATATACTGCCAATGAAAAGTAAATAAAAGTAATTATTAATAATATAATAATATTATAATTGAGTAGACATTGTACTTACATATGTTTTTTCTGTTTTACTAATGTAATAACATACCAAAATGTACATTCAGTAGTTTCAATTTTTGTGGTTAGCTGCTCTTTCAGTTAAAGCACTATTGAGGTTTCTTTTTGTAAATTCAAAACTTAATTTTTTTAATACACGCCGCAAAGAGGTACAAGGAATATTCGGAAGATCTGGATCGTCATTTATGGCTTGAACAATTTTTTTTAATGTGGGAATTTCATTTCTTAACTAATACCCGTGGATTTTTTGTCGAAATCGTCAATTTTATCATTGATTGTAGGACGGATTTTAGTTTTATTTGGCGACTTACATTTACCCGTGTTTTTGTACTCATTTATTGTCTGAATACTTTACGCATTCCAATCCCAGAATTAGCTGAAATAGACGCCATCAATTCTTTGTATTTAATGCCCGGCTGTTGTTGCTTTTTCGTCTTCATCAATCATCAATTTTTGTCGTTTTCCAACAAATTGAAACAATAATTATTAAATTATTTTAAAACTATATGATGTTCAAAAATAAAAATTATTTGATTCGTTCATAATTTAGAATTTACAAATTAAGTAATATAAATATAAGAAGGTTTTTCTACGAATAAAATATTAATTATTAAGAATAAAATATATACAATAATTAAATTATTATAATTGTCATAATTAAAAAATTTTTACCCGTTCTTTTACATTTTTTTTAATGGGTGAAGATATTTTTCCAGAGTCGACGTTTGGCTCAGCAGATGTGGTATGATGATTGGTTGATGGCAATTCGTTTGAAGTATTCATTTTAAAAAAATAAAGTGGTAAAGTAACGGCAGTAAAAAAATTAAACAGTTAACGAAGTGAAAGTAATCGCACAGTTTATAAACGTAGTGACACAAACGTATTGACATACTGTATCAAGTGTACGGAATGACTAATGATACATACTATACAGCGTTCCCGACCGTTAATGATTGTGATCGTGCAACGACGATATGTCAAATAAGTGGGGAATGCGCGGAGTCAGTTGCAATTTGGTCGGGACACGGGTTCCTTCTCTCGTGGCACGGAGTATAGTGAGTCAATGATCCCTTAAAAAATTTCTAATTTAGTGGCCCTTGATTGGCACATTAAATTAATCAATTTTTCATGCAACCTGGTATAAGACACTCATGATACCCAAAGATATAATGAAGAGGAAAGACTCACAAAATAAATTTATACAGGTATTAAAATGAATTTAATTATTTTTCTTTAATTTTCTTTAATATTTTTTGTTTTTTAATTTTTTAGGAAATGAGAATGGAAAGAAAGGCAAATTCATATTATAGATTTTTATCTGTCAATTAGTTTTTTTTATGATGGTATTAAAACAGTTTGAAACATATGGATACTTTCTTTCTTGCTGATGGTTGGAATTATCTTATTTACCAGTAAAAATATAAATATCTATGGAATTAAAACCATTTTTAACACTGATACAAATAAAAATAAATAGTCTAAAATATATTATTAATTATAGCAGAAGAAATACTTAGAAAAAAGTAATAGTTTAAGATTGCGGTGGATTGGTCACGGACAATTGGTTGCCAGAATAATTGACTGTTGAATGTATATTTTTAAATTCTTACTTATTTTATTATACAATAAAACACTAGGTATATTTCATACAGAGTATTAAAATACTATTAATTATTGTTATTTTTTTTTTAATATTAGACAATTCAATTTATAATCTGGATAGCAGATATGCAAAGTCGTATTTGGGAAAACTATTCTGAGGATTTCAATATAATTTATCACCCTTTGACTATGCAGAGATGAAAATACATACTATTATGCCATTATATTGTACTTAAATTAAAATAAAATACTATGGGTATTAAATAGAAGTATAAAATCACATAGAACGAACTACAAAAATATGTGAAGACTATCACACTAGAAATACAGTAGACTTTTTAAAAGGAAAAGTCCATAATTTTTAACTTCAACTTAAATAATATATAACTTATATATTTTTTGATTTAACTAATTAAAACATTATAACTAAATCACATAAAATACATGAAACAGTATAGTATTGATAACATCTCATATTTTTAATAATTGTATAAAGAAAACTACATAATTAACTGTATTATAATAATCATGTAAGGTGTAATTTGTACCTCAACATTTAGTTAATTTTTAATCATGTTACGTGTAATTTTTATTTGACAATTAATTATCTTGATAACTAATTGTATTCCGATTAATTGTTTGTGACTAATTCACCAGATACCAATAGTTTAATTATTTATATTCAAAATGAACACTCAATTTTATATAAATAAGAAAGTTGGAAATTAAAATTGCAAGCAAACTAATTTAATACAAATTTTAAATAAAATAAGATTTGTAGGTGTTCTTGATATTAAATATAAATTATACAATTATTTTTCTAACTTTATGTTATTAGTATGATAAATATAATGTTACACAAATTATGGCTTGTTAAACATTTTAAATTTCTTACAATGTTATCATAACTTATTTAATTGGTTCACATTTATAACCCATTCATTAAATACGTAACTTTCTTGATTATAACAATTGAGAAGATATAATTTTCATATACATGATGTAACTAGAAATGCGAAGCCCTAAATCTGCCTCCTCTTGCTGTAGAGGATAAAAATTAGGGGCATTATGTAGATAAAAATCTTTTAATAACAACAGATTAAATATTTTGAAAAAATTATGAGTTGAATTGAGTCCAATCTAGACAACCATATTTTAAATATGTAAAAAAGAAAAAAAAATTAAAATTGTTATTGAACTAATTTAATACAATTTATGATAAATTTATAAGTGCTGGTATTGCTAAACATAAATTATTATTTTTTTTTAACTTGATGTTATATTGAGAAAATATAATACTGTTACATTACATAATATAACATGACATATGGAGTCCAAACAGCTACATTTATTAAATTGTTCCAGACATTGAATGTTTGTGCGAATTATGTAGATGGCAATAGGTTAATGTTCTAATGGGTTTTATAGGTTAATGTTTAAAAGTATAAAAAGTTATATATACTTAATGATGTATTAATTTATCAAAAAACATCTCATTGTGGCAAAATACACAAAATTCATCAAATTTGCAGTACTTAAATTTTAAAAATAAATTTAAGAATATTGTATTATTTATTTAACAACTAGCCTAATTTATTAAATTAACAAATAAAGTATAGTAAATATATTCATACCTTTAGTTAACATTTAAATATTTAAAAAAGTTAGCATTAACGTAAGCTAAACATAGAGGGTTAGTGTTGTGTAATTAGTACATAATGTTTAACTAAGGAACAAAACGTACCCAAACTATGTTATTTAATAAACATTTATTTATTTAAACTATTTTAAATTTTTAGTATATTATTATTATCAATGTGAAAGTAAAAATTGTTTATTACATAAACTTTATAAATTGTAAATAGGACAAAATTAAATGCATATATTTAAATTGGTTCTAAATTATTAAGATTTTATGAATTCCCTTAATTAAATTAATCAAATTATATGAAGGTAATTGACCCTGGATAGGAATATTTTAAGCCATCATGATTTTAATATTTTAAATTTAAATAATTATTTAAAAGAAATAGTTAAATATAATGTTTATACATTTTGGTAAAAGCTAAAAATGGTTAAATATTTTAAAGTTAATTCATCTCAATACTTCATATCTTTGATATTTTATATTTACTTTAATAATTTTCATAGCATTTTCAAAAGGTTTTATGAACACATTATCCACCTAAACATCAATTAGTATTAGAAGAATAAGATAGAAATAACTTTATTTTATATAAAATATATATTCCTTAAATTGAATGAAACTTTTGAAGCCAATTCATATTTAAAATTTTATTATTATAATTTTTTTTTGTTAATTAAAACTGTTTAGAACACTGAGAACATATTAAATTACGTAGTAAATGAAAAAAAAATATGTCACCCTTTCAAATAAATTGTGTTAAAGAAATTCATTACTTATTAATGTTTTAAAATGTTCTCAAATAATCTTCACAAAACATAAATAATCTGTAATTTTTAATTATTTTATTGGAAACGATAGGCTAAATATCAAGACAAATAAAAGACCTTGGTATAATTTTATCTAGTGATTTAATATTTAATAAACATATTATACTTATGTGCAATAAAACAACACGTATGTTTGGTTTTTTAAAATGGAACTGTAGTGAATTTAAAAATCCAACTTTCTTGAAAATATATTGTTCATTAATTTGTTCATTAGTTGAATATGGTTCAATTATATGGAGTCCTTACCAAACTGGTTTTATTACTAAAATCGAAATGATACAAAAACACTTTCTCCATATGATGTGCTACAAACTTGGAAAAACTAACACTCCATCAAAAGAACCTAATCTTCAATCCTTAGTAGATAGGTGGTTTAATAAAGATATTTTTTTTCCTTTATAAATTGTTAAATAACCTAATTGATTGTCCCAAGCTCTTAGAAAAAATTTCACTAAATGTACCACTCTACACTTTCCGCTCTACTAACATTTTTTATACACAACAAAAAAAAAAAAAACAAAACTAGTCATTATGGTCTTATGAATAGAATTTTATTAAATGGTAATTCTATTAAAAAATTTGATTTTTTTTGATCTACCAAGCAAGTTAAAAAATAGTCTAAGTAATTACTTATAATCTTTTGCTTATTGTAATTATATGTTTAACACTTATGTTTGAATGTATTTCAATTTAATATGCATTTAATCGAGATTATTATCTACAATTCTTACTTTATGTTAACTGTATTCTTTGACCTAAAGGGAATTATTATTTATTATAAATTTTCCTTTTTACAACAAATTATTATTATTATTATTATTTACTTTATTAGTTTGTGATACTAATCCATTTTTGTTTCCATATGGTTGAATTTCAACGGTATAGTGTGTACACTAGTAAATTGGTTCTTTCTACAAATGTATCGATATAAATAATCATTTGATTCATGATATTCTTATAAATCCTAAGGAAAATATATTGGTGTCTGATTCGGACAAAACACTAAACAGTTATAAATAATTAAGGACCTAATATTATATTATATAATTTACAAAACATTAAAATTTTAAAAAGATGTATATAAATATATCCAAATTTCTATGTATGTCATTGAAAAATGTATGACATTATTAAACTTGTTTTGAAATGTAACATCATATATATATATATATATAAAACTAACAATGTATACAATTTACAATACAATGACTTATGATATAAAAAGGTTTGGTTAAAAAAAATTGCATAAATATTCAAAATAAAATAATCGTTTGTGTATTATACTAAACGGATTTATAATTTGGTTAGCAATGTACATAAAATTAAACAAAAGAAAAATAAGTAATTGTCATAAATACCATGGTAATAATTTACAGCAATAGTTTTCTGAATTTTATTTATTTTAATAGAGAAATTTAGTCAATTTTTAAAATGGAAAAACACTATATAGTAGTCAAATTTATTGAAAAATTAATCCGGACCATAACGGCAGCGCTATCTGTTGGTGTTGTGTTTGACCATTTTACGCACGCAAAACATCATGTCCTCTGCTCTCGTTGGCAGATCGCAGTGCCACATTCAAATTTATAGTTTAATTATTTTCATTTGTTTGAGGCCCTCTATTTATTAAAAAGCAAATTATTGGCAACCTAATTCACATATTGTTTCGGAAATGAAATTGTGAATGTGTAGTAATGTAAATGGTTATTAGTGTGGAGTAGGATTACCATATTTTATTTGGTAAAAACCGGGACAAATTTTTTTTTTAATTGATTTTTTGATTATACAATATAATTTGTAATACATGTTATATAGGTAATAATATTTGAAGCTTTAAAAAATTAAAGAATACATAATAAAATATAAAATTTTTAATCTGTGTCCGATGTGTTCTGCGTTGACAGAAAAGTCTGAGTTGTTTGATACTTGGCTGAACTATGTATTTTTTAAAGCAATGTTTTGTTGGCAGATATTGACTCATAAAATTGACAACAAGTTATGTTATCAAAACTTGTTTTAATTATTAATGAAGCCTCAACTGTACTTATATCTAATTTATTATGGGATTTTGTCCATGTGCTATTCATTAATGAAAACACACGTTCTACTGCTGCATTTGAACCATGCAATGAGAACAACTATTAATAGATACTAATTAGAACTATTTAGAACTATTAATATTCAACAACTATTAATAGACAATCAAATGTTATATTAAGATTTTTAAAATGTTTAAATGCTGATAACCAACGTTCTTCGAGTGATATGTTATGCCATTCTTCACTTTGTCCTTTGAAATATTTTTTGAGCATTTTAAATTGCTCCAAAAAATTGTTTTCGTCAATACAAATCGTATTACAAGTTGTAGTTAAAAATCGTATTAAATTCTTTGCATTACTCCAAGTGACAATTGTTTTTGGAGTAAGTGTCACCCATAACAAGTCTTTTAATTTGGAATTATGATGGTTCAATTCAGACCAATTGTAAATGTAATTATAGCAGATTTCATAAAAATTATCATATTTACTGATGTTTAGTTATATGATTCTCATCTTGAATTTCTTTTAATAAGTTTTCAACTTCAGTTGTCAAAAATTTTTCTTCTCTTTTATTCTTAATTATACTTAATACATTTTCAACAAGCATCATAATTTAAATAGCTGATAAATTTTGGCTCTCAAGTATCTTAATATAACGAGTAATAGTTTTAAGTTAGCATGATACAAATTTTAATCACAAAATAAGTTTCATTAAAAAAAAAAAAACAGTTAGACATATATTTTTGCACAAAAAATACGATTTTAACTCACTATAAATGAATATAATTCCGTCTATAGCTGGATATAATGAAAGCCACATAGTTTTGAAATGCAATAGCAAATCATTATATTGTACATCTGCAAAATCACAGAACTCTTTTAAACTTTCTACATGAACTGTATAAATATGAAAATATCCATATATTTTGCAAACAATGCTTTTGACATTAAATGGAAATGGATCTACAGCTTGTTATATAGCGTTATGAGTTATATGTGCAAAACATCCTATACTAAGTATATTTCAATCTAATGATTTTTTCAACTTAATAAAAATGTTATTTTTACCCTGTCTAAGAATTCTTTCAAAATTTGTGTTTGTATTGTCCGCCAAAAATCTAATGATTTTGATTTTAATGTCAAAATTATTAATTACTTTTATAATATGATTATGCATTAATTCTGCAGTTTCTCCGGGTAAATTGCAAAATTCAAGAATTTTATTTTTTACGCCTGCAGTGGTCGAAAAATAACAGACAATGACAGGAACTGACTTAATAGCTTTATGATTCGATGCATCTACAAGAATTGAAACAAATTTAGCTTTTTCTAATTCAGCTTTTATCAATTATACAGCATACGGTGCAATAAAATTTCCTGCAATATTTCTAGTTTTGTTACTGGCAGCAGTACATTTTTTTTCACCAAATATTTTTCTGATTAATTCAGAAGTACAAGTCATAGTTGAAACTTCGACTATGTACAATTGTATGGTAAACAAATGTGACTTCTGCATTTTCATTTGCTTTTAATGGAGTAAAAAAATGTACGTACCGAGCTATTGATAGCATGTTTGCATGTTGTATTGTTTTGAGATGATCATTTATATCAGATTGCCCACCATGGCTAACCGAAAACGAACTTGAACAAATTGTACAATAAACGTCATAGTCGTTATTTGCTTTTTTTAACAAATTTAAATTCACTGAAGTGTTTTGTTAAATTTACATAGGAATTTTGGAGCCATATTGCACTGTTTTCACGAAATACCGCACGGCAAACACAGTGGTTAACACTACTACACTAGCAACTGATTAGTTCACTATAACTGACAAAATATTAAATAATAAATGGTTGAACCGTTTGGCGATAACTAAAACTATCGTGACGGTGGACGGAACGGAAATACGAAGAACGTATCAGACAAAAAATTATCGTCGCCGAGTCGAGAAAATAATTTAAAAATAGATTTTGTCAGTCAATTATTCAACTTATTATTTTATCGTGAAATATTATGGTCTTTTCATAAAATGTCTAATAAAAGACATACACAAATGAACGAAGTCTCTTTCTGGAACAATATGCTGTCCCGAAACACATTATCGGGACACCGGGATGCCATACTAAAATCTGGTACTGTCCAGGCCAAATCGGGATGTATGGCAACCCTAGTGTGGAGAATCCCTCTACCAGGTACGAACGTACTCGTAGGACAATGTCATATAATTAATAAATAACGAATTATTAGTTGCCCATTTCGACAGCCGTAAACGATTTCACACGAGAATACAGATAACTAGTTGTCAATTGAATATTTTCAGATAATTTTTTCTTTTTAATTGATAAATAACAATATTCTACAGCCCGCATTGAACTCGTATTTTTTATTTTGAATAATTTGTAAAAAAGATTAAAATTGTCTTTTTTTAAAGACTTATTTAAAAGTCTTAGATTGAAATATTATAAAAACAAGTTCGATACGGCTTGTAGAATATTTCCCTCTATCAGTTAAAAAAAAAAAAAAATTGAATTTGGTTAATTCTATGGGTCAGGATTATTACTCCGGTAGATTGTGTTTTTGAAGACAAAATGGCATTTGCACTGGGTGCCTTAGGCCTCTTTCACACAGTCCGTTTCTTTAATGGCAACGGAAATGGATAGGACAATAATAGAAAACGGACAATATTTTCACACAGTCCGTTTAACTAACGGCAACATTAACTTTTATTATAATTTACTACTCGATATTATCCAGTTCCAATCGGTACGTTGTGTGCAAATATTGTGAAGTTTTTGTAATCATGGTGTTAAAAAGCAATCAAAAATTTATTAATTTTATACTTACTTTATCGAAGACACAAACTAGTAATAAAATCTAACAGAAGACGAAATGAAAAAAAACGATGAACACAAATTGACAACTAATTACTACAAATACTACTAACAAATCTAAACAATGGGTACCGAATAAAAGTAATCGGATACGAAATCGGAAAGTGTGAAAGGTTATATCTATTAATATAGTCTGGATAAACGGTCCGTTTGAAAAATGTTCCGACGACGAAAAAATATCGAGGCAATCCGTTGATTCATCCGATAACGGGCCGGCGGGTTATTTGTCCGTTGGTAAAAACGGATAGTGTGAATAACTAGTATAAATAACTATGTTTCTATCTACTCAGTTTTCTATTTTTATCCAATCCGTTTCCGTTGCCATTAAAGAAACGGACTGTGTGAAAGAGGTCTTAGGGGGATTGGATGCAGACACCGTTTTTGAGGAGTTAAGTATAGGCAATTTTAATAGTAGGGACGTGCGTAATGTGTGTGCGTTGTAGTGATGTAAAAACGTACAGTAATTATTTTTTGAAAGAATACTCTCTAAGACCTAGAGAATATTAGGTAATTTTCTTTTTCATATATAATTCATTGATTGAACCTAACCACAATCCACAAGTCCATAATCACAAATATTGTTTAAATAATTACATTTTTTATGTAATACCTATGGAGGAAGTGTTTATTATAACTTTTGGAATTATTAATAACTAATAAGTAAAAACTTTAATTATTAATATTTATTAATGTAATTTATATATACAATATCATTAGTAGGATAATATCCCCCCCTCCCCCCCCAAAAAAAAAAAAATAAAAAATAAAAAATTAAGGTATAACATCTTGTTAAATAATGCAATGTCTTTTTAAAAGTTAGTAATGAATTATGTTTATGTACACAAGAAAAAAAATGCATAATTAATTATAATAATAGTTATTAACAAATAAGGTTAAACAAGTAGTATTTATAAAATGTTGACATAAATCATATAAATTTAAAAAAAAATTACCCTGTAATTATTTGCAAAACAATATTCTCTACTCGCATCACTTGTGTGTATTAAACAACCGTACGTACGCACATGCACATGTAATTTAGTCATAAGACCAAAATGTTCAAAACCAATTTACGAACGAGAAAAAAGGCAATACCTACCATAGTGTTTCCCGACTTCTTTTACTGGCTGAACCTTTGCAGAAATTTGAACATTTTGCTGAGCCTCCATTTTTTTTCCATAATCATATTAATTCACAAAAAGTGAGTCATTAATACTAGAAAGGACGGATTTTAAGTTTTATTTTGTTAATAATTATTATAAGACAGTCAACTTGCGACTTAATGAATGAACCTGTTGTTCCCCTGAAAATTTCGTAATATAATAAAAAATTAAATGTATTTTTGATCCCTTGACATAACGAAATTTTTTCGGCCAAAGTTCTCGCGATGTAACGAATTTTAAAAATATTTTGGAGCTTAATATTACAAATTTTTAGTTTTTATTAATATAAGATTTGTTGGAGTATAATGACTACCAAAAATATAAAATAAAAATAAATAGCCCGTTATTACAGAGTTATTGTCGGCGATAATCATGCAATAAGATAAAATTCATGTCCATAAATGACTCCACAATGTTATTGTAACTTTTTGACGTTATCGTTTAAGTTTAGTTTAGTTTCGTTGTTGTGTCAAAAGTGATACTAACTAATTAAAAAAAAAATAAATATGTATACGTAATTTTTACTGTACTATTTATCTAACAAAATATGTATATTCAGATATTGTATAATTATATGTACCGATGTAAATTTATTAAATAAAAATGAATATGTATTTGTAGTGTGTTGATTTCAATTTCGAATTTTCTTTTAAATCTCGTTAAAGCGATTTTTGTTGGTTTATGCTTTTGATATAACAAACTTTTTCTTCAGTCTCTTGAAATTCGTTTTATCGCGAGTTGATTGTGTATATTATTCATGTACATTGTACATATCAAAGTTTGAAATTTAATGTCTATCTCTCATTATCTCAGATATGTGATGAGGGACAGTTCTTGTTCATAGTTATCAAATGTTATTTACCGATTTTTTTTTCTCAAATCCTCACGGAACCTTTGGGTTCCGCGAAATACCAGTTGCGAATCACTGAGCGAAACACAATATGCCCGACAAAAGTTTAAGCACTCCCAGGAGTTTGATTTTAAAAAATGTAAACATGTTTGAATGCATCATAAACGGTATTCGGAGCACTTTTTAAATTAAATTCTTGGCGATAATGAACATTTTAAATTTTATAAATTTGTCAATTTTTAATATTAAATTTTATATTAAAAATAACAAAAATATACTTTGACCGATGCAAAGTAAGCTTGTTTGCCAATTTAAACTTCTTTTCATATTTTTAAAATCAAACCACTAAAGAAGTAATAACTAATTTTTGTTTTTTGCTTAGGTCTTTTTGATGAAAAATTGACGGTGTATGGCGTTTGAAATCCCTTTAATGTTTTCTGATTTTGAAATTATAAGATTTGCGATTTCAATTCGCTCGATATCTAGTTAATAATAAGACTCGAGAAGACCTGAGAGTAAGAACATGACATTTAAACACAATACAAATTTTCTGGAGGCAATTAAACCTTGTTGTAGCACTAAAATAAAAATCAGACATTTTCATTTATAATATATTTATGTAATTAACAATCGGATTTATCTGGTTGTTGCACCAAACAACTCAGTTTCTTTCTTAATAATGGGCAATCAAAAAAATAAATTTGACTAATTTTGATTAAAATATGGAAATATCTTGTTGTTCTCAGATTTCTCAGGTCTAGTGCTTATACTATAAATAATATAGTAATAACTAGGGCTAGGATTTTTATGCATTTGTATATTTTTTTCCTTTAGACAAAATTAATTAGTTGTTAGCTATGTCCACGATTTGGCTTATTCTCGATTGAATAGTACAATTTTGTTTATGCATATTTTTGCATATTTAGGAAATAATCCACGTAATTGTATATTTAGAGTTTTCGAGAATCTATTAAAAAAAAAAAAATATTTGGTAAAAATATTTTTTGTATTATTTATTTATTTGTGATCCACTTGTGCATATATCAAAATATTTTTCAAGTACTACTACATTTAAATGCAAATAATTATACAAAAAAATACTATTTCAAAATCTGAATCTAAACAACACCATTTATTAAAAAACCGAAATGAACAAACAACATTTCCTAAAGATTTATGTCAAGCAATATAAAAATCTGATATACCTTTATAAAAGTTAAATCATCCATCATTGAATTATTTTTTAGAAAAATGTACTGGCAAATGTGTTCATGACCAGTCTACAAATTATGTTTCAAAAGTTTATGAAAATACTATTTCTCGTATTAGCTCTGAAATTGGAGATAAGCCGATTTGGGTTTCAAAAGATGAAACAATGGACGTTGACAGTAAATATATAATACGTAACGTCGTAGTTGATCTTCTCTACGAAAAAAATCATTATAAACCATATGTGAAGAACTTGAAAAATTTAATTTCCAAACTATTTGTAAAATATGTAATAATACAATTCACTTCTTATTACTTTTAAATAAATTTAATATAAGCCATATATTTTTTTTGCATATTTTTGTAAATAAAAATTAATACTTTAAATATTTTTTATTGCATTTAAATTCTAGTCCTAATTATTACTTTCTACTTAATTTAGTTAAGCTTAATTAAGTTAAACTGAGATTAGATACTCAATGAAGCATTTGTATAAGTAATAGACCCCTAAATAATTTAGAAAATGTTTGGAGCGTTATTGAAATTATTAAGGAGACAGCGCTTAGCTCCTTATTAAGTCCTCACCTATTTGCGTATATGGCTGCAGGATACACACATCGTAAGTAGGTATTTAAAAAGAAAAACACACATTCATTTGTTGTCAACTAAATTTATTGCACTAAAATTTAAATAATATAATAATAATTGTTGAAAAAAAACTGTAAACTACATTCAAATATGCCGCGAAGAACAATTAATTATGTATTATTATTACTCGTATATAGAGTGTATATAATATTGTATTATTGTAACATGTACAAAAAATAATATTTATACTCGTACAAAGTAGAACGAAAATTAAATTAGATATATTTTACTAATAATAATTGTAATAAAAATAAGACTTAATATTTAAAACACAACATAGATAAATGTTATGAGTTATGACGACTATAATATTATTATATTATTATGTATTATGATCCGATGTACGTCGAATCCGATAAAACTTTATGCTATTATTAATAATTGTTATTGACACATTATTGTGATACTTACGAATGATTACAATTGTATTGTTTATTTTTTTTTTTTATTTATGTCTTACGGTAAATAATAACGTCATATTAAAATATATTAAATTTATATTTATATATTTATATACTAATATATAATATGGAATTGTAATAATTATGATAGATAAATATACTTTATGATAACTGTTGTTATTATTATCACGGACATGGTCGGATCGCTTGTACTCTTCCGAGTTTGGCTAAGACATGACAGTACCAAGGTATATCATGTCAATAATTGCATGACGAAAAACGTATGTCGATCGTGATTCAAGTGATTCAACGGCTGGTTAAAATATATTCATTAAAACGGTAAGAAAAGAAATTAAAAAAAACGAAAAACCCACCTAGCGTATTATACTTATATTATTATGCAATTATGGGCAATAGAGTTATCGCAACAATAAGATAAAAATTCTAAAGAATAATTCGAACGATAATGATAAAAAAAATTAATGTAAAATATGTTATAATATTGTGCGTAGTAAAATAAAAAGCGCTTTCTCGTTAGACACGTTCAACTAAACAATACTAGTAACAATGTCAATATAATTATATTATATTACACAATGATTATGAATAAAATATATAATATTTTATTAAATATTTCGTTGTTATTATTGTTAGTTATTTTTGTTAATTGTTATTATTATTATTAAAATGGTTTATTATTGTTGTAGTTGTGAAAATAATAATAATTAAGAGACATCGACAACGATATCTGTTATTAAAATATTATTTATATAATTATTATAAATCACGATGTGTGCTGTATTATAATATCTTTTATACAGGCAGTGGCCATGTTTTAAAAATAATAATATTCACGATATTATCACTCGGCATGTCTCGTGTATTCGAAATAAGCATTTTTTTGTTTTTAACTGCATGAAAATGAGCGCCAAAATATAAAAATATTAAGGTTTATCACATTTTGTTGATCGCGGCAACAGGTGGTTATTATAATAATTAGGGGCATTTTAAACGACTGGCTCGCAAACGGTCGAAGAACTTTAGAAGTCGAATGATATTATACCTAACTATAATTCAACACCGGCTAGGATTTGTTATAATAACAATACGCTTATAGAAAAAATGATCGCGTCCGGGCTATAGATAATATTATTATGCCTAATTAATAGGCAGGTGTTGTAGTAGGTAGGTGCCTCCCTCTTATCAATTGGACGCACTTCACGACGCAGCTCGCGGCAACAGGTATTTGTTTAACGTTATGTGTAATTATTAGTTTTCTCAAACGGTCCCTAAAGTCAGCGATATTCGCCTCGAGGACGTATTTGAGCAACACGCACAAATCACTTGGATCGTAATAATATGTTATAATTATCCGCCGTAAAAAACATAATAATCAGCACGATCAGTAATTGTCATTTTTTTATTTATTTTTTTTAAAAAAATCGAACGCAGTTAATTGTTGTCTGCATAATTACATATAGCGTGCCCGCGTGTGTTATTTTATAATCTATGTTTGGGGCTGCCCGAGGAATGATTTCTATGTTTGATTGAGCGTAGTTTTTTTTAAAAAAAAGGCATTCGATTTTTACGACACTGTAGTGTATATACTAGTATATTATAAGTTATAAAAAAATGTATCTAATATTGATTATTGTTTGAAAAAAATGTGTATTAAAATGTTAAAAAATAAAAATAAAAATGAATTATAATTATTATATTAAACTGAATATCCTTGCTTAATTGTGATTGGTATTTAAATTTTTTTTATTATGACCTATATTGTGTTTTTAAATATGAATTATATATTTTGTTTACGCTGGTAAATTTTGTGCAAATAGGCTGTATTCAAAACGGATTATTTTTTTGGGTAATTTGCATAGTTGTAGTAGATACGGCGGGCGCATTATTGTATTGTATAATTTAATGTCATTATTTTATTCAGTAGTCCGAAGTAGATGCAAATTACGATGACAATGATAATAACAACAATAATAATAAAAACTATAACGTAAATGTCGCTAGCGAGTTTCATTTTTCGAAAATAGTAATAGTAATAATAATATCAATTAAAGATTCAACAACAAAACCTCAACGATGGAACGATATATAATAATATATAATATATAATGTGTTGTAAATAATAAAACATAATAATATAATAAAAAGCGGGTATTGTTTTTAATTTTATATTTTTTAATATTGTACCTATTTAAAATGAAATTAAAATTGTATCCATCATACATATAATTATTCGAAAATCAAAAGTACTTAATAATATCACGCGTCCGTCCGCACTAGCCCTGAGAGACAATGATGTAACGTTTTGTAATAATATAAATATATATATTATTATATTATCACTCCTAATAAATAAATATTTTACAACGGTATAAATGATTTTATACTCTTCATTAATATTAATTGAGTTTTTGTTTTCAGCGTATTATTGAAATATATATAAAGCGTTCAAACTTGAAATGTACACAATAATAATATTATTGTTATCAAATAGTGTCGAATGTCGTTTTACTCGAAGAATTTATACACAAGTACCTACCAGCTACTGTGGAACCGTCAAGTAGGTATAAAGATTAAACGATCAACTTTGTTTATTATCGTCGAAACCGTTGGAATTTCGTGTCTGATTGAAAAAGAAAGTGTTCGAACCGCGAAAGTTTTATTTTAGATTTGGGGTGAAAATTCTACGGAAGGGACATGACGCGTTGTATATTATGCTTTTGATAGATACGTTTCGATTTATATTCATTACACTTACTAAAAATAAATGCATAAAATCTAATGTCTTTTTTTTTTCTTTTTTCCTTTTTATAATAATAATTTTGTTAATGTTGGTATAATTCTACACGTTTTCATTATTATTATTATTAATTTTTTTCAATTTTATTTAACAACGTCAAAGTCGTTATGAGCAAAAATATTTGATTTACGGCCAAGTGTGTAAATTAGGTTCGCGTACTTGCATTGTATTTGTATTTTATGTACTGCCTATTATGTTATAAATTATAATATATAAATATAGGTAAGTATATAATATAGTCGATATCCATAATATGGCATTATGAACATACATAATATACGCCTACAAAATATACAATTTATAAATACACTTACGTAGTATTATATCATAATAATAAATATTTATATTAAATTACCTACCTATTGTATATCATTGCTCTTATATTTTAATACAATGATATTTCAGTGTATAATATAAATGAATTGATTAGGTGACGAGTACTGGGTAAAGAGTTTATAATATTTTATCGATATATAAGAGATATGTGTAGAATTATTTTCGTTAACAAAAAAAAAATAAAATAAAAATATATATGAATTAAAATTAATTAAAAGATAAAATAATGATGATTAAAAATTAGAAGAGTAATATTATAATAACGATTACGATAATATAATAATAATAATAATAATAATATAATATTAATTGTAATATTATATTATACGAAAGTAAAACGAGAAATTCTTAGAGTCTGTTAGATTCGGTCATCCCGTTAACCAGGTAGTCCTGGTTGTCCATTCTCGCTTCTTGGCTAATTCCTGCTCCGCTGTTCAAGGCCATTTTTTTCATCTGCCGCACCACCGTTGTCGCGTGGTATGCTTGCTGCAATCAGTAAACAGAAAACGAGCGGATTAGACACGGTTATCGATAGTGGCGTTAACAACATATTATTGTAATCAAACATTGGATTTCAATAAGTATATATTATGTTATTCGGTTTAAAAAAACGTCCAAAAAACGATTCCTACTGTAACTTAGAAAGGAGGCGAATGAACTTTTCAAATAATTTAATTTGGTCATTGTATTCTAAACAGTTTGATTTCGGTCTAGATTATTTTAGATCTGAAACGGTAAAAAAAATTCTCTGTTCCAAATCCCGTTTAATAGTCACACTAATGATGGTTTATTGCTCACACAACAAATACGAGTTCATACCTTTTCAAAAATCCGCTATCTAATCCCCTCAAAAATATTAATCCCCTGAGCGATCTGTCGGCAGTGCTGTAGGTAATGAGATACTTTCAATTAGTATCTAGATACAGATATAAATAATTTACTTTAAAGAGTATCTGGACACAGATACATTTTTTTAGTAAGTACAGGTACCATAAGATAAGTTTAAAAGAACATTGATCATTTTCTTCATAAGAATCATTTAAAAATTTAAAACACAGAGTCACCGAGTTAAAATAAAATATAATTGAAAATACAATAATAATTCTAATGTCAGATGCAATAGGTAGGCACTTAAGAGTGTACCTCGAGAAATTCACGTATTCGGTATATTTTTTTAAAATTAATATAGTATTTTAATTGTATCATAAAAAGTATCTTAGGGCTTGCATTTGAAATTAAAATTTCGTATTACCTAATTTACAGTCTAAACATTGTACAATTTTTGCATTTATTCAGAATTTAAACGTTACACAAGTTTTGCGTTTATTGTTCATCGTTTATTGTTAATAATAATATCTAATACGGGGAATGGTCCGGATACGGAATATAATAAATTCTTGGGTTAATCACTAAGATTGATTGCTAAATCACGTGGAATAAATATTTCTACGAAACCATTATTATATATTTATTAAGTAAATGGATTTTTAATTATTTCGTTTTGGGTTATTTTTTGTTTAATGATATTCTATAAATTACGTTTTGTTTAATGATATACTATACATTTTGTTAATATGTTTTATTTTGTGATATTTAATTATTTTTGTTTTCCGTTTTGATTTTGTTTACAAATTTCAATTGTTTCTTGTCGTATATATAAGGTTAAAACCATAACATTACTATAACGTTTGCAAGCCCTGATTAAGATACACAATATTTTGTATCTAAGAAACAGCTGATACAGATTCATTTTTTTAAAAGTATCTAGATACATTACAGCGCTGCCTATCGGCTATATAATTTTTCTATAATACTTCGTTACGTCTTAAGTTGGGATTACACGTAATTTTCCATATTCCAAAATATGTTTATATAACACAAAAATAACATCTATCGCTAAAAATATAATTAATAACACTATGTTATTTGATGACAGAAAATTGGTACACACAATTTTCAGTTTGCATTGGCCGAACTTTAAATAATATCTGTGTTATTTCATAATTTTATCAGACCAGTGTTTTATATTTGATTGAATTGTCAACCGTAAAATGCCGTAAAAATAAACATTATGCGGGGGAATAAAAATGTAATAGGTACTAAATATTATATATAATAATATATGTACCTACCTATATAGAAACACAAACATTGCAACGATTGATAAGGTAGACTTATAAAACTAAAATATAATGTAAATTATTTGTAGTTATAACATATTAATAACACAATATTTGTTTGTATATAAACAAGGCATACATAAAATATGTGAAACTACGCACTATAGGTATGTATTATTGTGTGTATAAACTATATAAGGTACACTATGTAGGCAGTATTACTATATAAACTATTTACTAATTACTGCATTCATCGCAAAACGACCTAGTTAATCAGACATAATAGGTGCATGCAAGATAAGACGCTTTTCTATTAAAAGCTCGTTTTCGTCGCGCGTTTACCGTGAAAATAGTTTTCAGAAAAGTCGTCGGCGTCGGGTAACATAACAATATAATACCTAATAATCTCGTGATTCCCGTGACCCACTTATAATTGATTATAATATTAAGAACTTATTAAGAAATATTGTGTCATACGCGCGTGTTTGTATATTGTTAATGTTTAAAAGTTTGAGTATAATAATATTATACTAAAATATATATATATATATATATATATAAAAACAAAAAAATAATATAAAAAAAAACAAAAAAAAAAAAATAAAATAAAAAACATTATAAACATAATATTATAATGTTTATGTTTTGTTTTCATCGAGTGGTAGTACCATTCCCGGACGAGAATAACAACGATGGTGTTTTAATATTTAATCACAATCAGATATTACTCTCGTAAACGTTTTAGTCAATCATTAATTAATATTTATTGTAAATTATAATATTGCGATGTACCTGCTGTTAGTACAACTTGTTTAAATATTGTATTGAATAAAAGACTTAATAAATAATTTAATCGCGGATTGTTATAATATTGTAGGTAATGAATTAGTCGCATTGGCGTAACTAGTCCTAAATTTCAGGAAGGGCTAAACCTATTTCACTAACCTGTTGTTTTATTATGACAATATATTTATATACCTAATATTTTACAAGTTATAAGAAATATAATTGTATAAGTAGATAGTTTAAACTAATTTTAAAACTATTTTCCTTGCTTTTGTGCTGTAGGTACTTATCTAACACTGATTCTGTTTTTATGTTATTTGAAACATCCTTTTAAATATTTAAAATATACTGCAACCCATGTTTAATTCATGGTATATCTGGATGTTGCAGAACTTATTAGAATTGTAACTGTAATTTGAAATAACTTGTTAATGTTCGGATAATCGTCTTTTTGAAAAGTTTTTTTTAATAAAAACGTTAAATAAAAAAAAATCCTAGAAATAACGAAATCGCTGGTTTCTTATATTATTTTTGGTGTTTTATAACATAGGCCAAGGGATGCATAAATATACTTTAGCACCCCAAACACTCCCCTAGCTGCACCTAAGTAACTTAGGTACTATTGGGTTACGTTTTTGATTTTTGTCGACTGTATAACAATTTGGTTATAACATTTAAAATATTGCATTGTAACGAACTAACAATAAAGTGATCGCCAAAAAAAAAAAAAAAAATCATCCGACCATGTTGTGAATTAAAATTGTTATTGAAAATAAAATAAGAAATTATAAACAAATGTATTGATACATCGAATAATATTATAAACGGATGCATCGTGTAAAATACCTCCCGAGGGAATAAATATAATTTAAAACCATAATAATACGCGCTTTTGCGTAAGAAATGTGCTATAGGTATATTATATTGTTCATATATAATTATAAAATTTAAACCCTTTTTCAGTGGCACCTCGACAATTTTTAATATTTTTATTCCTATGTACACCCAACATTCAACACGACGGTTGTTTTTATCATCAGAACGAGAACGATTCATAACATTTATGTGTTTGTACGATTGTTGTTGTTGTTAATTAACGAGTTATGCAATTAGTTTATATCCGTCCTGCAGAGGGCGGCCTATGATTATGATATACCATTTCATCAATTAGATTTAGAATCATTATTAAATAAAAGGAGAAGTACTTTCATTAGGTATGTATTTTTACGTAAATTATTAAATAATTTTATGTATATTACTCTTGTTTGTTGGAACAATAAAATATTTTAATTGATGCTAAATATATTAAAAATTAAGATAGTTTTTTAAATTAATTAAGTACATAACACTTAAATACGATCATCGCCTGCAAATATACTGACGACAATAGGAAACATTATGGAAGTTAATTTTAGTCGAATATTAATTACGATAGGTATACAATTATGCACGATATGTTTATTTCGTTTTATTTATGGGAAGTGAATTTTAATATTATTTGAGTATAAAGTAACAGTTTTTTTTTGTTGTAATTTTTATATATTATATATTTTACTTTTTATATATAGGGCGATTCACCAAGCATGCTTACACCCATTTTTTCCTTTAATAACGAATTTTGAAAATTTTTAAATATACTCAAAGCCTAGTTTAAATTTCTTGAATATTTTTGTACTATTTAAGGAGTGTCCTGTGATAGTACAAACTTCTGTTTTTCAAATGAAAACCGCCCTTTTTTACTTTAAATTATTTAGTGGAAATTTTTTTTGAAAATGTTGTTGTACCTAATTCAAAATTTCGAATGAGTTGTTTCTCAGCTATTAAAATATTTTTACTAGTTGTCTTAAAAGTGGTTTTACAAAAATATAAAAAAAGAAGTGATATTGGATCTATAGCATTTATTATATTTGGACCATTTTTACAAATTATTGATGTTGATAGATTAATATTAATCCAATGTTTTTAAATCATCATAACCCTCATATCTTCTAAACCCATCAACCTTATAATCCCTAAAATCCTTTAAGTACGCTAAGTTAAATGAAATCAAAACCTAATCGTTAGACAATAAAAATTGATATTTTCAGAAAAATTATCTTCCCAATAGTTTACAGTAGAAAAGGGGGTTCTCGTTTAAAAAAAGAAGTTTTTTAAACGGTGCAAAAAAAAATTTAAAAAATCAGATTTAGAATAACTGCATTATTGAAGAAAAAAATGGGGTGATCGTGGTTGGTGATCACCCAGCTGTAGGGATTGTTTTCTAAATGGAATTTTTTCCGTATTAAAAGAATTAATAATAATAATTATTATTATGCTATTTATAAAAATAACTATATTATAGGTAGGTAGATATATAGTTTTTTGTTCAAAAGAAAAATATTATAAAATAATCAAATTTCGAACACTGTGCACATGATACTAATTACCATTTATAACGCTATTTATCGTGTTGTGTAATATAGGCACATAATATTGAATTTTTTTTTACGCATGCTATGGTCGAGATGCAACTGTAACTGCAGTTTAGACGAATGTATACCAGACGTCAATAGTGCATTTTCGTGCGACCTACAGCAGCGATTATAGGTGGTATACACAAAACATTTATTTTTTGTACCTGGTCACTTATATACAGGGTGATTAAAATATTATGTTATATCCATTTTATCACATAAATATTCAAAATACAGATAAATGTATAATACGAAAGTTTTTTGATCTAGAAACATGTAAAATAATTTGTACATTTTCAACTTTAAGAAACTCAAGTGGGAACCTATACTTTTTTGCAAACATAATATTACGAAGATATTTTTTTAATACATTTTAGTGCTTTACACACAATATCAATTAATGCTAAACTCTATGCTAGAGAGATATTTAAAGTTTTTATAAATTTCTGAAGTCGATCGCCAAAAACCCATCTAAAATATCGTAAAAAACTATAAAATGTACAAAATATCATTTTAGATTTTCTAAATCAAAAAAACGTTCATATCATAAATGTTCTCTATTTTGAATCAATAGAGTGGCCGTAATATAAATTTTTAAAGTCATCCTGTATATTTAAATATTATTACAAACAGCATCGACGTGTGAGCGTGTACTTAAATGGCACGTGTAGTTGTGCTCGTATAAGAATTAAAATATAAGGCGTGAGTTTACACACGCGGAATAGTTTATCACGATTTCACATTTTTCTGCGTCAACTATATAATATAATATTATTATATTAAAGAAATAATAAAACATCTTGTTGGTCCAGGGCCAGTATTAATGTTTTGAAATTATTATTTTCTTTTTAGAACCCATTAAATATAATTTAAGGCGATATCACAAACTCCGGATCTTTATCGAAAATGAATTCTAAACCCGTGGCGGATATGGTATTATATTATGGTGCACGTGATTGATTACAATGCGTTGCAAACTTGTAACAACGTTAAAGGTTATAATACAATTTATAATTTATGTTTAGTATGCAGTATACGGTTTTAATAATTTACCACACTGTCTAGACTAATTTATATAATAAGTTATCATATTACCTTAACACTGTTGATGGCCAAACGAGCGGATATTTTAAAATTTAAAGTTTACGACGTTAAAATATTATATACTATAGAGTGTATTTAATATTTTTACACACATATACGTAATAACTCTGCAAGAAGCACGATCATCAGTTTTATCTTTTTATAATGCAATTAAAAAAAAAATTCTAAAATTTTAAATTTTAAAAAAAATACTGAAAGATCATATTTTAAAATATTTGGATTTTGTTCACCATTTTAGGGGGAGGTAGTTTTTGATGTTATAAACTCGTTTTTTTCATTCAAGAACTCCCTATTTTCTACTATAATTTGTTAAGTAGATGACTTTTTTTTGAAAATTTTATCTAAATAAAGGTTTTTAACGAGAAATTTAATCTTTAAGTACCCACTAAGTAATAACGTTTAGTTTAGTGCTTATTATACTCGGAAAATCTTTACAAATTATAAAATTATAGAAAACATTAATTGATATAATTTTCAAATAACTACAGTCACCTCCCTTTGTTGTATCATCCCAATCATGGATTATTTTAAACATAGTACGTTTGATGATTCGGGATGTACTCGTTCAAATTTCGATTTAGACTCATCAATATTTTTGACAAAAAAAGTATTTACTTAACAATTATTCATAATTGAAAACAAAATGTTTCATACGTACGGTTTTTTGTGACGTACCACCAACATTTAAGTTTTAGTTTTTCAATCATATTTTATACCGTTTTACATAATATTTTGACTCCACGTGAGTCTTTGTATAATATAGACATGGAATTACCATTTACGCGTAGGTACATAGGTGTAGGGCATGTCAATTTTTACGGGCGTGGTCCGTTTTGCTATTAGATCCAAGAGATCGATATCGATTTACGTCCAGATGTGTGAAACGAATATTAAAACCATAAACGTTTTGCTATGGAATCAAATCAAAAATGTTTATTTTTCATCGAAACTCCTAAATTAGATATAATATAATATCTTAAATAGGGCTTGTATTTGAAATCAAAATTTCGTTTTACGTTTTTTACAATCAAAACGTTGTTAAATTTTTGCGTTTATCGTTATTCAGAGTTTATACGTTACACATGTTTTCCGTTAATTGTTATTTAGAACCAAAATTTTATACAACTTTTGCATTTACTGTTTATCGTTAAAAATAATATCTAATGTAGGGAATGGCTCGGATACGGAATATAATAAATTCTTGGATTGATTGCTAAATAACGTGGAATAAATAATTCTATAAAACCAATGTTATAACTTTTAAGTAAATGGATTTTACATTATTTCGTTTTGCGTTATTTTTGTTTAATGATATTCTATAAGTTACGTTTACAAATTTCAATCGTTTTTTGTCATACATAACGGTATAATCATAAAATTACTATATAACGTTTGTAAGTTCTGATTATAAATAATAAATATACAAATAAAACTCTAAAATTATAATGAATAGTTATAATCTAAATTCTAAACTGTATTGTAGTACGTGTTTCACATAAAATATGAATACTGCAACTTATTTTATTCGAAATAATATCATAAACCAACTGATAACCACGAAGCTGTTTTTTAAATTTTGTTTGTAGAATTAATATATATTTTTTTCTTCAAAAGTTAAATTGTTGTAACGATATAATATAAAAACCTTTTTTGCATTGGTCCTTGTATAATTTATTTAATAACCTATATTATCGTATAATTGCCTGACAATTACCGCGTTTTAAATATTGAATCATTAAAAATTTGATGTAATGGTTTATATTTAATAGGAAGATTTTAATAAACAAATAATTTTTTTTAACAGCGCTCAGGTTAAGACGCGAAATTATTATACACAAAACACACCGAAATTGCCTATACACTACGCCGGTTATCAAATATAAATAATATCATTATTATTATAAAAAAAAAATTCGAGAATAAAATAGTCACTGTTATTGTTGTTTAAATGGAAAATCTTACAACCATAGCTTGGTCTTGATTTTGCACTTCAGACTTGGAAAGTTTTGTCTTATAGGAATGCATAATTTCTATACGTTTGAATATATTATTAATTTGTTATTATTGTTCCGGCAGGGTAAAAATCGATTTTATTTTCATTCGTCCAGTTTTGATACTACACAGATGTTCGTTTCAGTTGAAAGGACTTTAACTCATCGCAGGAATGCCTTCTCTAATTTCGGGGCTTTTGGCTTTTGTGAATTCACATTTCAACGTTTGGACGTTTGATCTTGTATAACGATTCGATAAATACTTAAATGAAATTCGTAAATTTAAAATTATAATTGGTTTAAACCTAATAATATAATATTAATTATTCTAATACCGACTGTGTGCGATTCAAAACAGTTGTCGAAAATTACTATTCGAGGATCTGATATATTATGATGTAATGCAAATAATTACGCCATTTGATGAATTTCGTAACTGCAATTTACGGATATCGACGACAGTGTTTGAAATTTTGAAATTAAAATTTTTGGTGTAGGCATACGATTCAAGATCATGTAGTTTGTGATTATGGTACAACACGCTTTGGGTTGGAAAATATTTTTATTTGAGTTTTTAGAGCAAGATATTATTAAATTTATAAAAATGGTAATATAGAATCATAGTATATCATACTATCATGGTAAATAGGAATGGAATTTCGATGTATTTTCATTTTATTTTAGGATGCATATTATAAACGCAAGTGCAGGAATTCAACAATACTGGTAAATTTTATATAATTTCATGTTATGTGTTATAATTGTTTTCCGACTTTTTAAAAAACATTTTTACAACAAAGTTTTTTTATTTATTGGATAGCTTTAATATAAAATCTAAACTTTTGATTTTCCGAAAAATTTTGGAAAAAAATGTTTTGACGGAGAAGACACGCAGTGAAACAGAAACGCTATCATAGTAACGAAATGAAATAAAATATAATCATCCAATCATAATGCTAGACGACAGACGCAAAAATATCGACAAATTCGCTATCGAGATAAAAACATTTTCAATGCGACATGGTCAGGACAAGGAAAAATAACGTTTCACTGGTCGAACAAGCAAACTCTATAAAATAATATTGCTGCTGCCGTTACACAGATGACGCCACTATGTGTCGACCACACTAGAAAGTCGAAAGTGCGTATTTTTAATTTCACAGACAAAGTTTTGGCAGCCGCGATGCGATTATTCATTTATTAAACTCGGCGGTAAACTTGATTTCAATACACACTGCGCGCGTACAGTAATTTGATAAAGTTTTCAGTCTGCATGTCGGTCTAACGCAGCGGTTCCCAACCTTTTCGAGACTATTGCCCATAAATCGGGTTGGATATTAGAAAATAACTCCCCCCCCCCAAAAAAAAAGCTGAGTTAAAAAAACAAAAACAAAATATATTACATTTATAATATATATTCCACGGATAAGCGAGAATACACTGTGTATACATATTACTTGAAGATAATAAAATAATAATAATAATAATGATAATTACAATAGGTATCAAGCACATCGAATAAAAAAAAAATTAGTCTAGTCTAGTCTCTACCCCCAAAAATCGTGTTTTACTCCTGGGGGGGGGGGGGTAATTACCCTCAGATTGGAACCTCTGATCTAACGGGATTCTACTGCTTCTAAGTCGGGTTAATCGTATTTGTTTTGTGTACAGTAAGTAAGTGCCAGGGCTTGCAAAGTTATATTAGTAACGCTATGATTTTAAAATTTTTATACGATACAAAAAACGATTGAATTTTGTTAATGTAATTAAAATGGAAAACAAAACATAACGACTAACAAAATATACAATAAATCGTTAAACAAAACATAAAACAAAACAACGTAATTTATGGAATATTATCAAATAAAAAATAATGCAAAACGAAATAATTTAAAATTAATTTACTGGAAAGTTCTAATATTGGATTCGTAGAAATATAATATTCTTCACGTGATTTAGCATCAATCTAAGAATTAATTATATTCTGTATCCGGGCCATTATTCTTCGGATTAGATTTTATTTTTAACAATAAACGCAAAATTTGTGTAACGTTTAGATTGTAAATATAATGTATAACGAAATTTTAATTTAAGTCCTGGACTTAGGACTGCATATAGGAACCCCACATGTGCCACTTTATATATGAATTAGGTACGTAATATTTATAATATTTAAACATTTTATACAAAGCGATTCATTTTGTGTTTTTGAATACAACAACGTAATATTATAAAAAATAATTTTTACAATTTCCTATAATAGCACGATCTTCATTTTTATATTTTATGATATCCTATATTTTTAATTTCACAATTAGGAGTAGAATGGTACTTTTCTAAAAACCAATATTTTTACTACCTAACAATTTTCAAATATTGTATGAACAGTTTTTTTTATTAATAAGTATTTAAAGTTTAGTAGTGGACCATAGGAGTCCATATGACTTCTGAAGGGTGTCCCGTATTACTTAGTTCTCATAATTGGCAAAGAAAGTTAATTTAAACTAAAATATCAATTTCCCAAGTTTTTTTTTAAAATTAATGTACCTAAAGTTAATAATATAGTAGTTACCTAATAACTAACTATATAAAACGATGTTATGACATTTTTTCAAAATCCGAAAGACTGGACTTAGTATTGGAAAAAAAGACTAGTAAATTTTAATGATGTTTTTAAACTTTGACATTTAAGTTTCGCGAGCGCAATACAAGTACCTCTACTATCTTTTCAAATTATATTATATTCTCAGTCTGGTTTGAATATTATCATATACTAAAAAAGTATGTAATTGAACACAGACGCGATTGAAAGCTTGAGAAGTACTCTAAATGTTGGACACTTTTTATAAATTTCTATTTATCACAAATTTGACGACATGCAAAAAAAAATAATTTTGGTATGCAATTAAACACCACAAATAAGTACAGAAATATGTACTTGCTAATATTAAGTAGGTATTACGTTGTTTTAAAAAAGTTTGTTATTATGTTTTTCACAAATGAAAATTTAATATTCATTTTTAGAAATTAGTATATGAAAAACAGAAAACGCTCATTTTTGTAATTAAACCGAAATTGTAATTGAACAGTAAACTCATGTGACGCGTATAGACACTTAAATTACTTTAAGGAAAATGTGTTTACTGTTTATGTGGTAATTGTAGTTGTGCTATTTTAGAAACTCGATATTAGTTTCACAATTTTTACTTGATCTTCATCGTTCACGGGTATATTAGCAAGTTTCCTATACGCGGATTTCGTTGTTGTAGGGGAAAGGATAAATGGCAAAACATTACCCCTTTTCTTCTAAAACACCGTCACTCGAATTCTCTCTATTACGTGTTGGTTTGGTAATTATTATTATTATTATTATTATTATTATTTTATGTTACGTTTAGCACCTTCCACAGTAATAACAACAACGTTAGAAACATGCGGCGTGTGTTGTAGTGATTAGGAAGTATTCGCACAAAATATTATTCACCTACATATTTGATAAAATTACATTACATCATTTTGTCTTACGAGCAAAATTATAGCGTGTTTGTTCGTGTGGTAGAGTTCATGAATTCGTTGCGGGTAACACGATTCTGGAACTTTGAGTTATAACAATGTACGTAGGTACTCGTAGTCGATAAAATATTAATAACGTCGTCGGAAAAAAAACAATCTGCGAATACTTTCTCCCTAAAATGATGTTCTATCTCATTAAAAATAATAATAGTAAAAAAAAAATACAAAATAAATGTTGGAAAAATCCCGTCGTTGGGTTTTTTGTTGTTGTAATTAACCAAGCGCTTTTATTTAAAAAAAAAACTCATAAATTATATTCTATGAAGCCACAAAAATAACAGTCGTATACGTTTCAAAGTTCAAATCTCTAAACATGCTTTAATACGCCGCAGTATTAAATTTATTCTATTCTTTAATCACTAGTTTGTGATCTTTGATTTTAGATATAATCTCACTAATATTTTTGGACTTGTGGGCGCGTTACATTAGCTCCACAAATGTTGATTTTGTAAACAAAAATTGTATTCCATCTTAAAGTAGATTTTTTTTGTCAAAGAGCACAACTATATTAACTAACAAGATAAAATGTTATATCCTAAGACAAAACCAAATCATTTTACTTATCTTCAATTTTATTTTACAACAATAAGAGAAACCAATGATGAGATTTGGGTTATAATTTTATTATATCATTCACAAAACTCAATACTATTATACTATTGTATTATGCACCTACGCGTCGGACCTTTATTAACGCGTGTAAGTAATAATAGTGATTATAATATTCCCAAATAATTGGTACAAAAAATTAGCAAACTATAACGAGTAATAATAACTTAAAGCTGATATATTTGACCCTAGTTTAAAGTTTCGCAGTTAATGTATAAACTGCAGAGTAAATATTATATATTGTAAAAATATACCTTTTTGTATTTTAACAGAATAAAGGTAGTACCTATAATATAAATGATATGCTGTACTGTATACAATGTGTCATTTGAGTATTTTTTTCATCTATAAGGATCAAGGTCTTTATTGTCTTGATCTATAAGATATTCTGTTAAAAATACAACTCGTACACATTCTATGGCAGAAACTTGGAACGGAAACTTTTTTATTTACACGTTGTTAACGGTCGTTTATTTAAACTTTGATATATGCATATATATAGGCACCTACGAGGTAGATATATATATAGGTAATTATATATGCAACCCTTGTGGGTATTTGTGTACAATCGTGTGGAAGACAAACTATATCGCATAATTAACCTCACGGTTCGGTTACCAAAATACGCCTCTGAGTTAAGAGCTAGGACGCCACTACCCGAATTTCAAGGGATTTGATATTATATAAGTAGACAACTTTAATGAAAATTTAAGAACATTTAAATGCATGTTCAAACACTTATTTAAATCTACTTAAAAGACGTGGTCCCAAGTTGTCAGTACCAATTTCGTTTGTAATTACAAATTACGGTTGTGTGGAAAAGCTACGGTTTTGAGAGCGACATTTGCACATACGTTACCCCACCACCTCCAGTTTGTAGTTTGCAATTTTTTTCGTAAACGTTACCCCAGCCCCACTCGGAGAAAGTTCGACTTTCCGGGCAAATGGGTAGAGTAGGAATTATTAATAATTAAAAAAGCTGGTCGGGAATTTACAAGAATTGAGTACTGATTACAGGTGTGAAAAAAATTGCAAACTTCAAATTAGAGGGAGGGGGTAATCAAAGAAAGCAAGAAATCAAACGTACACCGTGAAAAATGGAGAATGCTGATTGTACAATTTCCTTTTAATTTCAACTCGAGTGTAAGTTCTTCGATTTTTGTTGTGATGAAAATTTGGTTTCTTTCTCAACTATATTGTATAATAATATCCGTGGTCATTACGTACTCACAAAAACGGTTTTAGTTTGTGCACGTACGTAGCCAATACCTCGCCACTCACGCAAAACTTTGCACCGCCACTTAGTTATGCAAACATTTCAAAATACACATATTGCAGGGTGTATCCAAAGGGCAGCACTGACGATTCATATGCAAAAATTCAAGTGAAAGAAATGTATGATATTATGTTTGATTTTTATTATGACGAGTTACTTCGGAGTTATTCGGATTTTTCACACTTGGATTTTTTTTTAAGATTGGTATATTTTATTTGAGATTTAAACACTTTAAATTTATTTTTAGTGTTTTTTTTTTTTGAATACATTATTAAACTGTCATAAATCTTAAACTACATCAAAGTGAATAATAGTGTTATTATTTGGATTATTAATTGAAAAGATAAGATATTTTTTAGAAACTAATTGGCGATAGCGACATAATTTTTAAAAAAAATTTATGAAATAATTTTATAAAAAGTAATTTTAAAATATATATAAAAAAATAATTTGTTACGATCAAACTAAAATTGTATATTTGAGTCCTGATCTAGTCCTGTGTGCAGGTAGGTATCTAAGTTTTGTCAATGCATTTTTATTTAAATTATTTTATTTTTGTCAAATAAATATAATAACCTATATTTTGTCAAAAATACCTGTTAAATAAACTATAAAGAAGCAATATCATTAAACTATACAAAAACCTCCAAAAATATTCAAAAATATGTAAAGTAAAATTTCGCGTTTGTATTCTCTGTAGGCACTTTAAAACGTATTCATATAATATTAATTTTCAACGTTTTATATTACAAATGCACGTCCAATATGGATATGTAAATGGATGCAGTGTCGAGCCGTACCCTCATTACAAGAATATACTTAAAACTCAGACTTTAACTGGCGGTTTTCGAATGGCTTATTCTCAAATCTACGGGGTGATACGTTTGATGCAAGACAATCATCATTCCAAAAGATACTAGCTAAAGTTTTTGAAAATATTTCTTTTACACAATTTTTAATCGTTTGGGATCATTTATTTTTTTTAAATTTCATCTTCCGAAGCAAAATATTATTCGGAGTTTGGTGCAAGTTTCGGATTTGTAGTTAATTAGTTGTGAATAGGTATTTAAGACGAGCGGAGTAGTAGACGTACTTTTTGCGGGGTTACCTACCCCTGTGCCACTTCATTCCGCTCATTTGAACTGTAAATTTCCTTACTCATAAATTACTCGTTCAAAATTTAATTTTGGAAAAATAAGTACACTAATTTAAAAAAACGGTAACAATAAAAATGCAGAATTTGTGAAATCGTGTAAAAAAATATCTTCAAAAACGCGTTAACAGTCCGAGAACGAATGTCGTCCCCGTGTAGGTTAGACCAGGTGAGATCAGGCTGGAGTAGTCCCCCCACGCACCCCTACGCAAATCACCACGGGAATTGTATTTTGTGTTATTTTCAAAACATTACGGCCGTCTCGTACACGTCTATGATTATAGGTGCGCTATTCTATGTTATGTATTACGTATATTGTTATTATAATAATATTATGCATTGCGTGTGTTCATCTACGTGGGTTCAAAATATGCATTCACGCAAGCCGGATCATTTCAAACGCAACACGGATAATTGGCAGCGGCCGGGTAACAACACGCACGCGCGCGCGCACACACATACACACACACACACACTATTTGTTATTCTACCTTCGGCGCCATAGCCATTATTATCTTGGCCATGATCGTCGTCATCACCGTCAATATCATCAATCTCGGCTTCCTCTACAATCGTAGCACACTTCTGTCTGTTCGGCACGCCCGCCGAGGCAGGCAGCAACGATGATGCGTCTGACACTTCCGACACGTTCATCGCTAACCTCTGCATTTTATGCACCATGGATATAGCGTTCATTAATTGCTGGAAACATCATCATCATCATCATCATCATCATCATCATCATCTTAACGGGTTTAGATGCATTTTTTTCTACTTCGTCCGGTATCGGATATACGCCGATCTACGTGCGTAGGCATAATGTATATGTCTAATATATCACGTATATTATGTTTTATATAAATTATTATTACGATGCATTATAATATTGTAATGTGACACTAAATCGTCTAAATATTACACGGTATTATGTATGGGTATATGATGAGGTGCGTGTTGTATGAGGTCGCGGTTAAAGGGGTAGGGCGCGAGGATTAGGATCTTTGGGTGGGTGTACTGTCTGCCGCGTTCGAGGACGAGGAAAGGAAGGTTTGGGCGTGAGGTTGTGTTGTGGCACCGTGCACGGAATATTACATTATTTTGTTGTTGTCGTTGTTATGTTACATTATTATTATGACACGAGTGATATATTATTATTAGGCATGAACTACACGGCGGACCGATAAGACGCGGATACGTACCTTCCATCTGGATTTGGCGAAGTTCTTCTTGAGCTGTGCGGAAACGGTTCCGTGAATGTTCTTGCTGCTGGCCGCGTTGCCAGATATCCTGAAATGCGTACATTGTTAATTTCGTTACAATAATATTGTGTACAAAAAAAAAAAAAAAAAAAAAAAA
>JACXSJ010000045.1:59229-92532 GCA_014851325.1 Pentalonia nigronervosa
GTGCACGTCACATAAAATAAGGAATGGAAACAGAATCGACTGTGAACTGACAAAATATGTAATCATCAAAAAACTATATAATACATTTTGTTAATCTATATTTTTCCGTTTTTTTTTATAACACTCGTAATTCGTTCTACTTTTAAAAATATTTTAATAATATTGATCAGAACAAAAACTATTACGTAGGTACAGCATTAGTTAATTGCGTTTGTCAGTTATTTCTGTAATTATGCTGCACATTATGTACCTAACTGTATAAACAAAAACGTGAATATTCATATTTTCCTTAAAGAACTATATATTTATTATGTTATTATATTAATAAACAGACGGTAGGTACTATATAGTTAATTTCGTGTTTACATCACAACGATCGCTGCAGATGTCGTTTTGTTTATTTACATTTATTTTCCTGATGTAACTGAAACTGTATTGTTTCGCATAACAGCCGTGGCGCCTACAGAATTTATAATAGTTTATTTGTTTCGAATATTGTGTTCGAGCTGGGAAAAACAACACACCGAAAAATCCTCGAAAATGTGACTTTTAAACAACAGTGAAATCTCGTGTATTTCTGTAGTACCTATGGGCATGTCTTTGAGACTAAAAGACACGTTTTTAAGATCCGAATTTGTTGAAAACATAGTAAGACTTAGTTGAGTTTGTAATCCACACACGACGTTTTTATGCAAAAGTTCGCTGTAATCGTGTATCTTTTGCGAGAAAAGCGAGATGCTTTCTCAGAAATGTGCGTAAAATTGCGCGTTTTCCATTATGGTTTTTCCCAATTATTATATCATATCAAACCGCATCCGTAGTATTCGATTTCATTTTAGTGCAATTTTAACACAGCAACAATCTGTCAAGATGGAGTGTGGATAATATATTTAAACGTAAAATCACATTAATGAATGGAAATCTAGGTAATGAATGCTTTGATGTTTCCGTTCACACTTACCACGGACGAGTTAGTTGTCAAAATTTGACTTTTAAACATTTTAAATGTCGTAGCGAAATCTCGCATATTTCAGTACCTATGCCAGGTTAGTTATCTGTTGCGGGAAAAATATTTAAGCCTCATAGAGTAGTCTGATATAATTCATTTTTTACAGAGCGCATTGGACTTTGATTTTTGATTTTAAAGTTTAAATAGAAATAATAAAAAAAGAAAGCTTGTGTAAATTGGCCATATTCAAAATCGTGATATATGGTTTTGAAAAGAATTTGAAAGTCCAAGTCCAATGCGTTCTATGTAAAAGTATTTCTATTTCGAAAAAATAAAGAGTTTCGAAATCGCATCACTCTACGAGGCGTGAGAGTTTTACCAACAAGACATGTTTTTGAGCAAAGAAACAAGTCACATGCAGGCCCTCATAGCCAATGGAAAACTAGGCAACGAATTTTTTTGATGTTTCTGTTGGCACTTACCATGGATGTGCCAGTGCTTCGCGGCACGTGTAACGCTTGTCTGCGTCAACACACATCAGTTGTCTTATAAAGTTTTTTGCCGAATCGCTAATGTCATCCCAGTATGGAGAATCGAATTCAAATTCACCTGTAATAATAATAAGGGTACACGCAAAATTCGTTTTAGATTTAGTCGGTATTTTCGAGGTCATATCATAAAATCGTTCTCTCGGATGTCTTTAATAAACAGTCGAGAGAAAAATATAATACTTAATAATTACAATCAATGACGTGTAATATGAATTATAAAACCCCAGTCCCTACATGCAGAGAGAGGGAGAGATAGATAGAGTGAGAGATAGAGAGGTTTGAGTGGAGTTTTGTAAAATTAACTAACAATGTTTGCAGGGCGTTATTTATTTTACACTTACTTATTTCGCTCGGCGGTATAGTAGGTTGTGAGTGTATATAAATACACTCAAGGTATAAACCTTGCGTCATTGATCTATTTTTATTTATATTTAATATTTATTTTTTTTTGTTTTCTATAAATCTTAATAAACTTATTTTTTTAGTCGAAAGGCTTGACAATCTAATACACGATTTATCAAAAGCATTACTAACTTTATTCCAAAGACAATATACACACATTTTTGTATAGACATTTAAAGTTCAAAGTTTAACAAAATTAGATATTCAAACGAAAAATAACGATCTATTCTGTAACGATATTGGTTATTTTATTTTTATTTAAATTAAATTAATTGTAGAGACTTGCAATTATTAACCATTACGTATTTATACATATAAATTATAAAATATTCTTAGAAGTAGAGGTTGTCACATCGTATTCATTCAGAATTGTTTATCGAATGCATTAATTTATCATTAAACTCAAATTTCATACACATATCGCAGTGATCTACTCAATGACAAAATACACACATAACTATAGGTCTTATACAATTGTGCGACTCTCTTGGTTCTTAGTTATTTAAAATTAACCGGGTTCTAAATATTATCATATAGTTTTGATTTGAAGATTGCCTGATATAAATTTTACTATCAAGTGTTAGAATGATACTCGCCGAGTAAAAATGAAATGAAAAAGATTACGTGTGAATGTAGTTGAAGGGTGAGGTCTATCAGCTGGCTAAATACACTTACAATCATGGTTCGGTACTTATCTATTTTAGATTAAAATTTTTAACGGGACATGTCGGGAGGATTTGTGAATTGTTGTTCATTGAAATACGTTTCAAAAATGTGTTTTAATATTATATTTATAGGTATTCATTTAATGCAAAACACTAATCATATCGACAAGTATTTTCTTTTTTTGATTTTTTTTTAAAAATAGTTTTAACTTATTACAAAACAACATTTTTTAAAAGAAATTATAATTTTTTATCTTTATTTTTTTTTTGATTTTTACTTTTTTGAATGACAATATACAGTTTTAATTTTACAATTCTCTGACAGAATATTCTTCCGATTATTTTTATGCATAAAAATCAAATTTTGGATGAGTAATTAATGAGTTATAAGTATTTAAACTATAAATACTGCAGAGTGGAGTAGTACACGGTTATTCCGAAAAATGTTGATCCATTACTTCACTCAACTAAACATTAAATAATTATAACTCATAAACGACTTGTTCTAAATTCGAATTTTTTGTATCAAAATCAGGGATTGCATTTGAAAAAAAAATCGTTTTACGTTATTTACAATTTAAATGTTATACACATTTTGCGTTTATCGTTATATTGTTAAAAATAATATCCAATACGAGGGATGGGCTGGATACAGAATATAACAAATTCTTGGATTGGTTGCTGAGATAAAAATTAATCATGTAGAATAAATATATATTATGTAAAATCAATATTATAACTTTTAAGTAAATGAATTTTAAATTATTTCGTTTAGCATTATGTTTTATTTAAAGATATATTATATATTTTGTAATTTTTATGTTTTGTTTTGTGATTTTTAATTATTTTTGTTTATCGTTTTCTGTCTTAATTACGTTTAAAAATTTCAAGTGACTTTAATCTTAACATTATTATAACTTTTGCAAGCTCTGATCGAAATAGTAAGAAAAATAGTTTCCTTGGAATATGAAATCAAAACTGTATATGATTACGTATTGTGTTTCAAAAAGCAAGAAACTTAAAATTATAGGGTTAAAAAAGATGAAAAAATGTTGTTTTGTAACAAATTGAAACCACGTAAAAAAAAAATTGAAAAAGTCAATACTTTTCGATGTCATGGGTGTTTTACGTTAAATGAATCGTGTGATACATGATTCATGTAACAGATCTTACCTATTTGATTTAACAATATATTATACGCATTCTACGATATGATTTACCTTTTAAGATTTGAGCGAAGAGATTTGCGTCGTTCTCGTCGTAAAACGGCGGATATCCGCACAGCAGTATGTACGAAATTACACCGATGCTCCAGACGTCCACTGCTTTCCCGTATGGTTTCTGAGCCAACACTTCCGGAGCTGAAAAACGAAATAGGTAAGCAATATCAATATAAGGACGTTATAAGAGATATCCCCGTTTTTAGAAATACAAATACAAATACAATTTATACTGAAACAAATAAAAACCGTTCGGTGTGTCCTATAATAATATCACGTTTTATTATGGGATATCTATTTAAAATGTTTCGTTTACCGTTGAGTTTTCATAAATAAATAATACAATAACAACTGTTTGACAACTAATATAATAGACGAAAAATAACAAGTTATTTTCGATAAAACTTTGTGCTGTCTTGGTTGAAAATCTAAAATGCACTCTATAGTCTATATTAGGTACACCATATCGTAAAGTAATAATCAAATGCGTTAAAGAAGTCTGAATTTTTAATCACGCATGCCGATGGTTACTCTTGTTACTCACGTCCATCTGTTTAATGTTATATATATGTATTGTAAATTAATAGGTAGGTATTTATAAAAAAAAAAATAACTATTATCGACTACATTTTTTTTTTGTTATTTTTCAAAATATTAACAGTCTAAAAACATATTCTATGAATACAAATTGTAGATATTGGATGCATAAAATATAAAGAGTTAAACTTGCTAGCAAACGATATAAATATTGTCATCGTCATCGTCCTGGAGAAAAAAATTCTAGTACTGCTATGAAATATAAATTTAAATAGTCAAAAACAGGAACCAAATATGTAACCATCCAATAAATTAACAATCAATATTTGAATTTAAAAAAAAATGCAACGCTTCACGTTTTTGTGGAATATTTTATTGTTAAGTAAAAATTATTAATAATTCAGATTTCAAACACTAGTTTGATCACTTTATGGGAAACTTGAAATAAATAATTTTTTGTATTGTATATAAACGGTCGAAGACCAAATATAATTATAATTTAAGTTGTGCAAGTTTACAGAAAAGAGATAAATTGAAAAAGTAAAGATAACACAATAAACAAAATAATACGGCAATAAAGAAAAATAAAAGATAATTAATTAATTACGTTGTTTAAATATATAACAAAATAATCGATTGAGTTGTTAATAAATAAATCAAAGTTAAGATTGTTTACAAGCTGCATTAAAAGTCGTGGATCATAGATTGACCGCTTCAAAGGTACTTTTACCTGCCAAGTTATAAGATAAAAAACGTGAAAGTTTAGCGTTAAGTTATTCGGACTAGATTATTTTTCACTTTTAGCTATTTTTAAATGCAACTTTTTGATTTGACTATTCGGGTACACGTCATAATATACATACACGTTTGGTTACAATAAAATTAACGATAAAAATATACATAATACACTAATTATTTTCGACTGAGTTGCTAAATCAAAAAACAAAAGATGATTACAAAGATTTTTGAATTCTTTAGATTGAGCAATAATATTATCATGGCAAGATATAATATTGTCTTATTAATGTTTAAAAATATTTCTAACCATCTTCGCAGCTGAAACACTATTTAAACTGCCGACACTTATCTCGTGTCGAATACCATCCACCGACACACACACACTATCATGATTATTCATCTAAATTCGTGTTATTTTATTTTTATAACAAATTTGTGTTTTCATTTATTTCTATAGGACGATATGAATCATTAATCCACTTAATGTCGAATATCGTCCAAAGACAATGTTCAAAAAACACTCATTTTCTAATCGATAACATTTTTTAAAAATAGTAATCGCTTACTATGTATTATATAAATATTTTTTTAATTTTTACTATGAATTTATAGTAGTCATTTTTCTTTTGAGTGGGTAAATAATATAAACTTTTACTGTTTCTTGTTAATGACAGATAAAAATATTACTCAGTACTCGAGAGCGCAATTTGATGCTATCTTTCATTCAATATTTCTGTTCTACATATGTAACACTTATCAAAGTTATTATAGTTTATTTTAATTTTCAAAATACCACAAATAAGAGTTTAGAATATCTAAAATGGACAGTATTTTGTCACATAGCACAATTATAAATGCTAACTTTATTAGAATTTTTACTATTTTAAGTATATATGATAATATTATATCTGTCGCGGGACAGAAGTTATTATTTTTTAAAACTAATTGTTCTAACAAGGTCCAGTGTTATCATTATTTATGTTTACTGAATAATAATATTATTTTCAATAATGATATTTTAATAAAGTTAGTTTTTTGTTATAAGTGATCCTTTCCTTTAATATGATAATAAAAATATTTAAAATGTTTTAAATTGACAAATACATATTATATTTTTGCATATTATAATAGCAATCATTTTATAAAAAAACCTATATAGTTGTATTGATATCTTGATAGAATAACCTAAATAAAAAAGGTTTGACAAGTATTCGCCGTCAACAGACACATACGAAAAAAGTACCATCATCGAATCGTCGTTGACTTTAAGCTGTCTCTTGGAAAAAAATGTATAGTTCCCCTATAAAATAAAAGTATTAAAAAGTCAGAAAAAAAACTAAGTATGTATATGTATGTGTATGTACCACCCAATGAGTTGATCTTTAAATTATATTTTTGAAAATATACATTGATTAATGAAAGTTACCCAGATATATAAGTATGGTTATTATATATTCTTAATTATTCTAATATTTATTTAAATTTTGATTTCATAAATCATTAAACTGTAAACAATATAAATTCATTATAAGTATAAAAAATAATGTTTTGAAATCCTTTCGATGTCAACAAATTTTAATATACTGTAAATAGAATAAAATAGTTTCTACGTAATTTTATGAAGGATGATTACAAGTTAGTTATAAATATGATTCGATGTTGAAAATTGCCTATCCTAAATAAGTGAAATTTATTTTGAAACACTGGGAAATACATGAATTAACGGTGACGCACTACATTGATTATTAAAATCTCTAAAATGAGTAAGCTCTCCTAAAGTTGAAGAACGTGAGTGGGCAAGATTACAGTGGTTATGTAACGTGTGCGACAAGTGGTTCAATCAACGCAGCAATCTGACGGTACATAGGCGGGCGCACAAGTGCTTAATCTTAAATATATGATCCAAAGACTGGAATTAAAGATACCAAACCATGTTATTGTACTAAGTTTTCTTGTTTATATTTTTACAATTAAACATTTATCAATATTTGTGTTTTATTTAAAATTCAAAAATTTTTTGTGATTGCAGATTATTAAAAGTTTTAATAAATAAATGGTATAACAAAATTAAATAAGTTTTAATTATTGTTGTGCGTTTGAATATAAGTTTTTATAGTTACATATTTCACCTGTATAAATTAAATATTTACGCAAAAATAATATAAATTATAATATAATACAGACGTAACATAAACAGGGTCAATTTCATAGAATTTATACTAACACACTGAACATAAGAGTAGTTTATGTGGTCTCGCCTGAAGGTAAAACATATATTTCTTGAGTTTAAATTTAATATTATATTGCATTTTTCAGAAATTTTATAAACAATTTTTGGGAACCAAGATCAATTTGAAAAATCATTTTAATGATCGTGGTGTAATAATTTGTGTCGTGGGCAGACGTGGTCATTAACACTCAATTATATATGTTATAATATTACGATTAAGTGCGTTGAAGCCTGTTTAGAAAACGCGTCTTAACGTAGATATTGCTTCGAGCGTATAATTCAAAGTTGAAATCATAAAGAATTAAAATATAATTATTGCTATTTAAACATGGCGTAAACGTCTCTCTTTTTCAGAGACGATCTCATATAATATATTTTTAGAATTAAGTGTATTTGATGAGAAATAACCATTTAGTGAAATCAAGAATTGATGCTGTCTAATAAATTATGGTGTTATAGCAGAGTGATGTTAATTGATGAATCGCAATTCAGTAAGTATTATACGATGTATACATATATATATATATATATATATATATATATATGTATATAGGATTAAGGTTAAGTTTCTGGGTTTCCCGAATACACTTTGAGAATGATCTCATGCCTGCAGTGATTGGAATTGGAAACCTATTTGCGTTTTACGAGTATTTATGGGATTATTGAGAGCACTCACATCGGTTAACTTAATAATTTTGTTTGTTGATAAGTAGGGAACGGATTTATATATAATAAAAATACAAAAATATGTACATATATATGAAAATATAATTTATAAAATATGTGCTAAAAACATCCAAATATGTGGGAAAAAATTTAATTAAAAAAAAATACAATTAAAATTATTAAATTATCAAAATGATTTATTGCATTGAATTATTAAAATTTCGTTGAAATTATCGAATGTTGAATGTTGCCTATTAGGTCTCAAAATATTTTTAAAACGGCTAAATGATCGTTCCATATCAACCGATGTAATTGGAGCATATTTGAAGTGCATAATATCAGAAGACGATAATTCTAAATTTTTAGAAGGGTGTCTGCCACTCATTATGTTATTGATTGTTTCAAAATTAATATAGCCTGGATTTTTTTCTGTAAGGACGTGAATTTTTTTTTACAACATCTCCTATTGGTCGGCTTAGGAGTTTTTAATTTTTCAATCGCTGATTCAACAATTTGCATACTATCATTTAAGGACATATTTTTAATTTCTAAATTTGTAATTGTATGTGCAATAAAACTAAAATTTACTGAGAAGAAAATTAAATTATTTTTCAATGTTTCATTTTACAAAATATTTCAAGTTTTTCCAATAGCAATAGAAGTTTCTGGATCTAATTTTGAAATAATTTCTTGTATTTTCGAAAAGCGTTCACAATAATATTAAGCAGCTACCAACTATGTGCCCCACTTAGTAATTATGGGCTCGGATGGTAGAGAAAGATCAGGGTATAAATCTTTAAAAATTGTGGTACGAGCTTTAAAAGGAGCTTTCAAAAAAAATTTTTTTTACATTAGCTATGAGAGAATCGACGATAGGGTATTCTGCTCTGATTGTCTATGCCACACCATGAAAACTATGCGCTAAACATGTAAGATATATTAGTTTTGGATAAAAAGTATTTAATGCATTCTTTGCCTTCACCATATAAGAAGCTGCATCACTAACGAACAAAAGTACATTTTCGTGTTTTACTCCACTTGGCCAGAGTAAACTCATAGAGTCATTAAACAGTTTTGCTATTGTCTAACGATTTGATTTTTCAAGTTTTTCACAGTTGAGTAATTTTAAATGTCTCGTTTGAAAATTCATTAACGTACTGAGAAACTTTGGACAAAATAGTTTTACTAATTTTTGGCATTTTTGAAATTTGTGTAGGTACGTACGATTACGATTACAGCTAAACACTAACTATAAAAACCTACTGCTATCGCCTGTCAATTGTATATAAATGTATACTATATTAAGATATCTATTATATCTATATGAAAATTATAAGATAACGACTATAAAATTAAAGATAACTACTAAATATTTGCTCCACATGGATCGTCATAGTTTATAATGGCTGTTTTTGTCCACTGCAACATGGTTTGAAAACGTATGAACGATGAAATGATAAAATATGTTTAAAAATATTTATAAATTAGTGAAATATGTAAAAATATGTAATTATACTAAAATATGTAAAAATATGTAAAATAAAAATAGCATCATATTAATAGGAATGATTTAAATTATGAGCATTTCTTATCGAATCTTAAATATCTTGTTTTAATAAAAATATGCATTTACATAGAAATCCGTTCCCTATTGATAAGTCTTTGATTCGTCGTATTCCAACGAAAAACTGACTTTCTCAACAGGATTGGCGTCGGTGTCGTCTGAAAATCTGAAAAGTCATGTCACGTAGTGGAGGATCACGATGGTTCTTGTAGTGCATGCATTATAGTATTGCAACATGTTTGAAATTCAAAGAGATAGCTATTGTAAGCGCCTTTTAAAATCTCGCATTCGAAAAATTCCAAATAATACCTTATAGCAGATATTCGATTTAATCACTGGCGTGCTCAAAGTTCGTACGGAAAATCCGGGAAAATCAGGTATACATAATACATTTATGCTGTGTACGAGTTTGTAAGATTTATGTTTATTGTGTACATGTAACGCGAATTAAGGAAAAGGCGTAAATAGTAAACGAGATCGAGACTTACGGAAATGGTGAGATTTATACAATAATAATAATTGACGACGTAGAGAAAACGTTTCGCCACACCGAGGAATGTCGGAATGGCCTGAACGACTAATGATAAACTTTACAGATCGTTGTCGGAAAAGATCATTTTCAATTACATAGTTGTTGTACCTACGTTTCTTGTGAAAAGTCAATTGATGTAGTAGATGCAACGAAATGGTATAATATGGTCGTCAAATATATTTTATATATAAATACAGAAAAAGAGAGAGAGAGAGAGGTAAAAAGTATAGCAAAAGTTTTGTATACCATTTTGTGCATTATTATTAATTATTCTCATCGTTAGAATTTGATAAAATTAAAAAAAAAAATTATTAATTGATTGTGAACTATTATTTTGGTTAGTGGCCAAAGACACTTCCGAGTTTCACTTGGTTTATTGATACAAAACAGTTTTACTGTTTCGAGAAACAAACTATTAGAATGTGAGATAGTGTAAGATATTTATGTTTATAAATTTATACGTTCATTGTAATAATATTGGTGTTTGAAAAATAAATCAAAACAGTTTGTTCTTTATTTTAAAAAACCTTATGAAATATTTTTTGTTTGATTTTTTTTTTTCATTCATCTCTCGATAGAAATGTGCACAGTATATACAATTAATAATCAAATTAAATCTTTAAAAAATAACTGTATATTTTTATTATTAGACTTTTTCTGAAGATAAAATGAACTGTATGAACGGTTTTTTTGAATATTATTTAAAACCCTACACAGATCGTTTGCATTAAATATGTATATTCCCCACGAGTTGATAACGATATTCACGACAGAGTAAATTAAGTAGAAAAATCACTAGTACACCAAAGTGCATGAGATTTTTTATTCCTTTTCGGTTTGTTTATTTCGGGTTTTATTTCTAAAAGAATATCACATCTCTGCCGCGGCACATGCGACAATTGCAGTCTGACGAATATTTTATTTATACACAACATATTATTATGATACTCGACGAGTGTTATTATTTCCAGAAAATATGTTACTAGCGGTAAAACGAGTGAACTACCAATTGAATTGTTTAGTTTTTGAACTACGTAATAGCGAAACAGAACATTGTGTAATGACCGACAATCGCGGATTCTATCTATACGCATTGCTGACTAGGTAATACAATAATTCAAGTGGATACGAATCGTTTGAATTTTGAATTAAAATTTAAACGTTAAAAAATTAACGTTATTTACAATCTAAACGTAATACAACTTTTGCGTTTATCGTTTCTGGGAATGGTCCGGATACGGAATATAATAAATTCTTAGATTGATCTCTAAGATAAATTACTAAATCACGTGGAACAAATATTTCTACGAAACCAATCTTATAACTTTTAAGTAAACGAATAATAAATTATTTCGTTTTACGTTACGTTTTGTTTAATGATATATTATATTATATTTTGTTAATCGTTATGTAAATTCATATACATCAACGTTTTTGAAAAAATAAACTCTTCAATAATTCAAAATAAAGAAGGGAGGTTTTGATTGGAATAAAATGTATATTTATGTCTCCACACGATACACTTTGAATTGTTTCAAAGTTTTAAGGATTCGAAAATAAGGTTCGTGAGTAGGTATATACTTAAAAATTCCAGAAAACAAAATTTAAATATAATATATTCATTAGTAAAAGGAAAAAGACATTTTCTGTGTGACTCGTATTTTTTTTCTTATAGCGATTGTCACTGTATTTAATATAATGTTTACGTGGAATAAATATTGCAGGCGGTCGGCCGTTATGAATTTCGTTGCATATTTTCTTTTTTTTTTTGTACGTGTAAATTATAAACAGACGAAAATAAACATAAACCTCTACACCGCATATTAATTTTTCATGGCGCTTCTAGCTACTAAAAACGAGTGACGTATAGTACATTATATATTATAGTTCCATTTGATGATATCGCGTAAAAGTTAATTTAATCCTACTATGGTTTGAACGTAGTACAAATAGTACCACTAGCCGAACATTTTCTGCGGATGATATAATCTTGTGAAATTAATTTTCAGGCAACCATTAATTATTTGAACCGTAGTTTATTAAAAAGAAAACACAATTTCGGGACTAATGAAAAACCTTTGTCAGTATTTTTTTACTTTTATATGCTGCCCTTTACACAACATGTAGGAGACGTCACGACATCGTTTTAATAGTTTTGACGCATCGATATGATATGAAATGTGGTGGTCTAACTAAGTGTCTACACTCATCATTTCGAAAAGTTTTAACATATTTGAAATACATAAATATCATTTTTACGATTTTCATAGATGTTATTTTTGAAGTTTTTTTTTACTTTTTTGAATAACAACATATATTTTTATTTTCATATTCCGATACGGAATATTTTTCAGATTACTCTGTTGTTTATTAGTAACAACTATAAAATAATAACTTATATAAATATTTAAAGTTTAGACCAACGAAGTAGTTTATTAACAATTCACGACGTTAAATAGTTAAAAACTTAAAAGTAATAACGACAAAACATTGTTAAAAATATACTTTTTTTCTTCTAAATTATACTTTGCAATGACATCAAATTATGTAAAAATAATATCTTCAAAAACATTACAACAATAATATAAAAAACAAAAAATAAAAATAGTTAACAATAAAACTAAAAGTAAACAAGTTATTGACACAATTAGAGAGTAGAACATTGATGTGTATGGTAGGTAGACAAAAAATAATTTTGCCCCATCACCGGTGGACGTTATATGTGATGTGACACGTTTCAATGTCTTTTGAAGCTGTTTTTGAAATAATAACTTGATAAAAGAAACTCATGCAGCGTTCTTTTCAGTTTTGATATTTAGTAAATTTTATACCTGAAAATACCGTTCTGACGAAAAAGTATAAATAGGTTAGGCTACTATTAATAATTAATTAATATATATATATATATATATTGTATAGTAATGTACTAATGTACATTGTCAGTAGAAATAATAAAGTCACATACGATGTGTACTTAATAATACATGATTTACAACGAACTCGTAAGTTTAAATATATATTGGCATAGTAATATTGTGATATTGTACAGTCTACGTTAATAACAATTTCAATATTAGTGATAAATAATGATTAGCGAAGAGAACGTGTGCCGCATCAAAGCCACCAGGTTTTCACTTCGGGCAGACAAAAAAAAATTTCACTCACACAAACGGTGTAAAAACGATAGTAGCCCTAACAGACTATTAATTTTTTAGACAAAACTGTTACGTTCGCCGAAACAACCACCGCACCGGTCCAGATAGACAGTACGTATAACCAAGTAACGATGCGGTATCGTTTGTCAGTACACAATACCCGGGTAACGATAATGCCGTATCGTACGCTCGCGCAGGATGTGCTTAAAATACAACTTGATTACGCAGTGACATTCGTGTAAATTGTTTATTCAGTTTACGCGACGTGTATTCCCGTAGGTAAAATCGTAAAGTGCGTGGCATTACCGAGCTCGGGTTTGTGTAATCTCGCTGTAAACGTAAACGAAATAAAATACAAAAACCAAGAGAGACACACTCGAGTAAATCGTGTATTTCGACTTTATTATTTGCGTTCAGCGCCATTATACATCCAACCAGGTTTCTGTCGTCCCATTTCCCCAAAGTGGTTACATACATTTTTTTTTTTTTTTAATTCGTCATACACGTTGTTCGTGCTCAACCGTGCCATAAACTATGATAAATGTATCGCGGTACACCCCGCAATGTGGAGCTTGTTTACATACTAGAACAGCGGTTTCCAACCTGGGGGTAGTTACCTCCCAAGTGGTAAAACAGGATTTTTGGAAAAGTGAACACTAGAATAGTTTTTTTTATTTGATATGCTTTATATCTATTATTATTATTTTATTACCTTTATATAACATTTATACGATGTACTCTCGATTATCCGCGGTCTTCTTCGGAACGAACAATGTATATGTGTACAAACAAAAAATATAAAAATATAGTTCATTTTGAGTGTGAGAGGGATGGGCATTTGCTAATATCTAACCCGATTTATAGGTAATAATCTCAAAAAGGTTGGAAACCGTTGTACATGAATGTCCGGAACGCCCGACTCATGGTTATAATGAATACATAGGGTAAACATATTTTGTTTGAACGTTATGGTAATTGCTGCGCTCAATATTAAAACCAATAACGATTTGTTTGTAATTCTTTAATTTTTTCTTATACACGATTTATGTATATTTTCCCATAATTTTTGTTCTGCTTTCTATTCCCCGACTTTTCTACTTGATATTGTTTTATTATGTAGGTACCGCTATCACATTCCGCCGTGTTTTTTTAAATGCACTGGGCCACAATTCACGCGGTTTGTGACCGACTGCGACATTTTTTTTCGGAGACGCTATTTGGGTACCTACACCGAAGTGTGTAATGGAGTGGTATGTTTTATATTCAATTAGTAACCATCACCGACGAGCATCGCTCAGCTACTCCATCGGGCCTTGTGTAGTGGGTAGCGAGGCGTGTTGCGGTCAAATGTGCACGTCCCGGCGACGCGTTTTTCCGGTCCATCCGATTCAATAAACAACTTAGTATATACTTAGTTAGTAATGAAGTCGTCCAATACTGGTGATAGGGTGAAAGCTTTATCGGGTCCTGCCGGAACGGACCGTGCCGTTTACGTCCCGCTCGAGTACAACTAATAAAGACAGTGGTAACTTGCAAAACAATTTCTGTTTACGGACCGCGTACCAATGTATGTATATTCGTATAATACACAAGACTGAATACGGCCCAATGTCAACAAAACGTCATCGAATCGTTCTCGTTATTTGCCCGTTTTGTTCGTTTCTCTCGTTCGTATTCGTGGACGTATCTCACAGAGGCGACCAAAATTTTTTCAATCGAGATCTACCGAGAATACGTTTTTTCTTTGAAGATCGGCCGACGTAAATGAAATATTATTTTTATTTTCAAATCTGTGTTGCCTTTATTAATAATAAACGTACTTATATAAAAAATTAAATCAAAGCGTAAAGTTATTTTTACTATACGAGTTACTGAGTATGTAATATTTCAAAATAAATCCACATTATACTGTAAGCATGTCATCGCATATCGTTGACTAATTAATATTATATTCAGCTGTGTAAAAGTCGCTCACTGCTAAACAAAGACGTTGCTTTAAAATATGACCATCAAAGCTTGTGTAACATCAAGGAATGCTCCACAGCAATATTTTTTTCTTTCAGAGTCTTGTTTATCATATTTGTGACACAATAGACCTGTTTAACTGTGGAATGTTTCTTCCGAAATCTAAACTGGTGTTCAGGGATAAGTTGTCTTACTTCTATTATCGTTTTTAATTGTTTTAAAAGTAGTTTTTCGAATAATTTTGAAAGCTTGAAAGAAGCGATATCGGTTTGTATGAAGTTACTTGTTCAGGTGGTTTTTCTGGTTTAAGTAGCATAAATACTTGAGTTCGTTTTCATTGTTTAGGAACGTATTCTGTACGCAGGATAGCATTGTAGATGTGTGCTGGATGAATTATAACCTTTTTGGATAGTTTTTTTTAGTATTTTTGGGCTTATTTGGTCGTAACGAAATGCTTTTTTTTTTAAATTGATATTTGTATCGATTTTTTTTGCAATTTCAACTGGAGTGAAATGCTTAATCTTTTCGCGTATTTCGTTCAATGGTTGTGACTGTACTATATCTAGTTCAAAAGCGATATTATTTGGCTGAAATACACGTTCCAGATGACGTGCGTACATTTTAGCTTTGTCTTGGTCACGGCGTGCCCATGATCTATCTTCCTTGCGAATCGGTGGTACATAGGCCTTTTCATTTGTTTTGTAGCCTTCCATAACGAATAATCAGTGTATTTTGTGGCAAACAGATTACTTAAGTAAGATTTGAATGTTTCGTTTTTGATTTCTTTTATTTTTTCATGTAAAAGTCTACTAGTGTGGTTCCAAATGGTTTTATCTGAAGATCTCTTGTTCGGTGTCATTTTTCCGTGCTCTTCGTTTTTATTTTACTAGTTCCCTGATTTCCATTGGGTGGGTGATTTCACGATTTTTTCTTGCTGGTATTTCAGGTGTTGCCGATTTTGCTGCCTTTAATTATGTTAGTTAGGTGTTCAACAGCGTCAATAAATTCAGCCTTATAGAGAGGGTTATCGTTATGTCTAGATTAACTCTGAAGAGGTTCCAGTCTGTTTTTTTAATAGTAAGTGACATCTTGCGTTGTTTTTTTATAACATTTGAACTTAACATTAGGAATATTGGTATGTCATCCGACGTTAATTCTATAAGTTCTATTATTTTGACTTAATTAGAGGATATACCTTTTATTATGAAAAAGTCTAGTAAATTTGGAATCTTGTTATGGTCAGTTAGCTAATAGGTTGCTTTTTTTGTGGAAATTATTTTAGCATAGATATTGTTTGCAGCTTTTAACAGAGTATGTCCTTTAGGGAGGATAAGTCTCGATTCCGAATGAATATGTTTAGAATTGTAGTCTCCTTCAGCTATGAATTAAGCACTAAAGTATGGAAAAATTCAGTGAACTTAATTTCATCTGCACTCTCTTGCGGCGGGCAGTAATTTGCAGTATCTTTGAGGTTTGTAACGAGACAACAACGCCCCTATCCTGTGATTTTAGGTATTGATCGCGGCTGTCGACGCCATGCGCCGCTATGCTATCCGCCCGCTAGATGGCATACCATCAGTATACCATATGGGAACTTGTGTTTATGTGGCCAGAAAAAGGATTTTTTCATATCATTATGATCATTTCCACATGCAAACATAAACAAGAACATTAATAACAGGATAAAAACTCATAAAGACGGGAATATAACCATAAGTGTAGGTTTATCCCGAAAAGTCATACATAACACCGGTGATCATCGTACCTGCTTAAATAACCGAAAGAGTACAGATGTACAGGTCAGAATTTATCTAGCATCCATCTTCTTTCGACAAGTCACAGCGACATCCATTTCTTGTTGTGTCACGGACTACGTTTAAAAACGTGAATACGAAAGTGAATGGCAACGGGCTTAGTCTCATCGCCGATTAGTATCCGCCGCCGATCAGGAGTATGCCAAAAACGCAACCCATTCGCCGCCGATCCGAAGTTCGCAAACCAGATCAATAACTGAAGCCACTGACGATAGTACGCCACAAACGCCACAACTCGGCCTGCCACCAGAAGCAAGTCACAAGTCACCGCCCTTTCAACGACGCCGCCTACTATAGTCGGGGCAATGAAAAATGAGCGCTGGCTCCCACCACCCGTTGTTTATACCCGCCCTTATGGCCAATAATTCTCAATATAGTGCAGCTGTCGTGTTGTCGTACGCCGTACCTCTTGTATTATATTCGAAAAGTGAGCGAGTCTTGAACAGTTTTCATAGTCAAGTTATAGATGGTGTTCTGCCGTGCACTTGCGACAGCAGGGTGCACATGTTCAAACTATAACATTCCTGGCTCTCTTTTGTAGGGATATGTTTAGGAGGGGAAATTATATTATAGTAACCACCGTAGTATATTTTTTTCCTGGTTTGATTTATCGTTTACATAGTCTGCTGTCGTAAACATTTATTTTGTGCGCGCCGTTTTATATTCATTTAAATCTTTTGAATATCTCAGTACATTGGTTTTAAAACTTTAAAATATCGTTTAAAGATCGTGACACACATAGTCAGAGCAAAAAAATCATGTGTTTAAAAAATGGTTTATAGATATGCTAAAACTACTTCCCGAACTGTGCGTGATCGTTATGAATAATACACCTTGTTATTCTATATTGGTAAACAATTATCCAAAATATAATGTTCGAAAATCTGAGGTGCAGGAATGGCTGAAAAATCAAAATATTAATTTATCACCATTGGAAATTCTAGCCAAACTACGCGAACGTATAAATTTGTTAAAATCGTCATTGAAAAGGTACGAACAAGACGAAATAGCAAGTTAAATGGGTCATGAAGTAGTACGACTGTCACCGTATCATTGTCAGTATATCTCCATTGGATTTATATGGGCTTAAGTAAAAAACAAAGTGGCAAAAAATAATTCAATATTTAAAATGGTGGACGTTGAAAGACTCACTCAGGAGACATTGGATTTGGTATCCAAATGTGATTGGGAAAAATGCGTCAAACATGCCGAGACAATTCAGGATCAAGATAATGAGAAGGAGATACTAAGAGACAGTTTGTTAGAACCGATCATTATAACATTTGAAACTGACGACAATGATTTTGGTAATGACGTGGACAGTAAAAATGATGTTTAAAAACTTATTTAAAAAATGCCATTTTATTATAGTATACTTATGTTTTATTATTTTTTCCGTTATAAATATTTTTTAATTGCTTGTATGATAAAATGTAAAATAAATCGATAACCAATAAAAAGAAAATCTTATAATTTAAAAAATCAAATAATATCTATATAAGTAATTTAATCTTTTTAAAAAAACGCGGGCTTTTTGTTTCAAAAATTGATAACCACTACTAATAAACTGTCGCTTGGTGCATGACGGACAGAACTCATTTTTTATTGCCCCAACTATAGAGTCCACCGTCGCCAAAGACGATCGCGTATCACCACGGATCAGCGCCGCCATCCCGAAATAGTTTACAGGGTACGTACTAGCAGTCACTCGATATTTTCACGGGCTAGGCTGTAAAAGCGTAGCAGTACTGTGTCCCGGATACGTTCGGCACACTATTTCTGTATCCCCCATCCAGTAAATTTGGTAGCACGTATTCTTCGTAACATTAGTATAGTGAGTTACTGTCCCTATCATTATTATAATTGTATGCTTGTACTCTCGTGTATATCTCATATTTTGAGCTCGTACGAGTATTAAACTATATTAAAAGAAAATAATGTATTTCTTACACATATATATGTATTTGAAAAAAACATTAAAATAAAAGTTAACAAAATTAAAACCAATAACCCAGAGTTACGTTTTGTTACAGGCTGTTTATCTCATTGTTTACGATAACGGTAGTCGCTTATATATGGTTAGAGTATTTTTTGTGTTCATAGTGTTTTATGGTCTCTTTTATAATTCAGCAGAACTACCCCGAGCTATACCACTAGGATGTAATGTAGTATACGTTTGGTAGTTTCTTATCTTCAAAAAGGTTCATGTTGTAAAGTGGATTTCTGATATAAGAGCTATATGCTATCTCTATGTAAATGGTCTTCAAGTTCCTGCTTGCGCTGTACTAACCCATTGGCGTTCCATGTTATGATCTTAAGCGTCGGGTTTATTTCTTTTTCTGCTTGGCGTTTTTGGGCTTAGTTTGTCTTATTTCTAACTAGTCCATTCTCGCTGTAATATTTGCTAGTGTTGTGTTACATTGATTAATGCAACTAAAATATCATTGAGCCTAGGTTCATTGTTCTCCTTAGGGTTGTTGTATCGATATTCGAGGTGGATCTCTTAAAGTACTTAAAGTACTAGCTACCTGCATGTATGAAATATTTTTCTTGACAGGCGGAGCTGATTTCTGTTTTATTCTTTGCATAGTAGTGATTTGTTTCGGGTGTGCTCTTTCTGTTGGTTTTTTATAGGCAGAGTATCTCTTCTAGTTGGCTGTATGATTTTCATCACAATTAGCATATTTTACTTTAGTCTTTTTATGTGGTACTTTTTTATTTTTACGCGGTGGTTCTATTTTTATTCCCTGATGGCATAACAATTTTATGTTATATATGTCTTTATTATTTTCCTGTAGTTTTAGGTCTACGAAAAATAATGGTAAACTTATGTGAGTCCATTCACTGTTTTTGTTTTTAGGTTCAGATTTTTTCTTAATCTGAATATTTTTTATTTTGATTACTTCATGACCTTGGTCGTACAATTCGTTTTTTATTAATCCCTGATCTAAGTCATGATTTATACCTCGTAACACAACTAGAAATGATATTTTACTTTTTAATTGATACTGATGGTATTCGATATTATTTTCTTCGAGCGTTTTTGTCATACTTCTGAATTGACTTTCATTTGTTGTCAATATTTTCGTCTTGCATTTGATAGAATTTCGAATTTTTGTTCATGTCCTACTGGTTTTTCACACGTTAATAATTGTTTTAATTTATCAAGTGTTTCACACATTTGATGGTTATAGGTGGAGATTTATATACTTTTTGAATATCGACATTGGGTTTTGAATGTTTTTTTTGTAGATTTTGCATCTATTTTAACATTATTTAACACTGACATATTAAGAAAGATAGTTTTTAATTGTAACTTTTTATCTTCCAATTACAGTTTGTCATTTTTAAGTTGTAATAATTTTTGATTTGTCTGTAATTTTGATACTTCACAGCAGAGTTGATGGTTAGTTTGCATTAATTCCGATATTGCATTCTGCATTTGTGTATACGTCGGCATTTTTTCCATGTCGGTAGTAGCAGTGCACGTCGCTCGACAGTGGTAACCACCAGTACGCCTTGCATGTGTGAACTATTTAATTATATTATGTCAAGAATTACCAATGTTCTGACTACGTAGTTAGCATTTTTGATGATATTCGAATTACTGAAAATAGCACGACGGAGTATATATGACACTCGAGAGTGGTAACATGCGTGTTGCTCGTTAAGTAAGCAAATCGTAACTGGATTTTAAAAATGTATTATTTATTTATACTTTTCACTAACAATAATGTCTACTTTACCTTCATTAATTTAAACTTATTATCTGAAAATAATATTCAAGTAGTGGCTAAGGTGTACCCTTTAAAAGTTGAATTTAAATTTACAAGAAAATAATTATCTTTTTTTATCTACATAAATTTGAATTTAGATATTTTTTATCTTTATATAGATAATGTTTTATCGTATTATCTTTCTCTAGATAAAAAAATTACTCATCTAATCCCAACACTAGACTATTAAGCATTGTTGTGAGCCAACCATGATAATTTTCAGAATTAATGTCGAGATTGATTCTACGAAAATGTTTGTATTTTTTTAAAGTTAATGTTATTTACACAACTTATAAGATGTAATAGATAATATAAAAAATATTGAAAAATTCATTGACGTAGAGGTGGAAAGGGGCGTATCTTACTGATTCCAAAATACATCTAAATATATAATTGGAGAGTCACCTCCCCCCAATAGGCCATTTGTGCGATTGCGCCATAATATTTGTTTTTCACGAGCTAGTTTCTAAATTTTTTTTCTTATATTTTTCTTACATATTTTTATAGATGTTGATTTAATCACTCGTAATAGTGAGGTTGTAGACGGATGTGATATTTTTTATAAAAGTACTTATAAAAGACAATCTTAGAATTCAACAAAGTTCGAGCGGTTTATTATACAAATATGTATTGTGTGCTTTGTGTGTTTTCGACAAACGATAAATTAGAACCCAGAAAGTCTTAGATGTTTGTAAATATGTTACTATCGTGCATAATTTATAGTGTAATTTGATGTGTTAGGGTCCTTTAGTGGGTAGTGAATTGTGTACTTTTTATTCTCGTTAAATCCGCAAATTCGTAACAGTACATATATTTTCTGAAAATGAACACGCGTCTTGGCCTCTAGAGACTTGGAAATAAAAATAGGTGTGGAAGTATCTATCTCGATGAGTACGTTTGTGTTAAAAAATAAAATAGTCTAGAATGAGTATCACAGTATTGATTCACCCAACATGCTCACACACGTTTTCTTTTAACGACGAATTTGTTCAAATTCAAACTTTTGTAAATATAAATTATAGTGTATTAATAGTTTTTATTTAACGTGAATTTTCTCAGTCCACCTATTTCAAATTTTACAAATTTTTCTATGTAAATATTTAGCAAGTAATTTGCACGAATTTGTACGACCCTCCCTGAAATTTGTACAGCAACGGTTTACCCGGAAAATTCAATTTTTTTATGGCTGGAGTGAGAAAAACATTTCTTCAGCCCCACCTACGAGAAAGAAATAACTTTTTCCAAAATATGAAATTGGTAGGGCTGGGAAAATTCACGTATAAAAAGTACCAATTTTTCACAACTCTTTAATTGTTTTGTATCATTTAAAAGGTGTCTCTTGAACTGTGGCGAACTTATTTTTTTCGAATGAAAAACACTTTTTATTCTCATAAATCGTTAATCAAAAGACTTTTTTGAATACATTGATGCATTAAATTGAAAAGTTTTTATTAACTTGTGTCGGTGCATTGAGAATAATAAGTCAACGAGGTCGGATGATATGGAGGCTATTTGAAAATTTTAGAAATTTATATTAATCAATCAACATTTTATAGTTTATAAAAAAAAATCTGAGTACAATAAATACCAGATTCAATACTACATCGTTTTTATTTTGTATTAAACCTTTATTGTAAATACATTTCGACAACTACTCTTTCGAATTTCCATTTAGATACCTGCATCAATATTTTCAAAAGAGTCACCCGATTAATAATTTAATTTATTTTAGAAATTTACAGTGAAAAAGTTGATTTTTGTTTGAATATAAGAAGTTATAAAATCTAGATAAAAATCTAAATAACTGAAAATATAATGTTCCTCGAGCATAGTTAAAAATTCCAAAAAACACGATTTGAGCATGCCTACGGTAGATCATTCTGTGTATATAATATACACACTGGTCGTGGACATTTCGAGTTCGTATAAAATTGTACCTGTGCGACCGTAAATATGTTTCGACATTATGTTCGCCGGATATTGAAAACAAACATCGATGGTAAACATCCGGACTCGACACAACCTGGTTATTTACACGAGTATATGACCGCGGCAGAGGAAAGATTGTTTTCGGGGCTAGTTATTGGATATTGCTTGATCATCAGGGTTTAAAATATTATGATAATCACTCGCGGTCGCACAGTGTTCCAAAAATGATTTATTTTCCATATAATTTTCATAATTTTTTTCATACGTTTTTTCTTTTAATAATTCTCATTTTCATTTGTCAGGTCTTTTTGTTACACCATGTATACACTTCATATACGTAGTGTGCACATTTGGCGTCAAATTATTATTCGAGACGAATATGTGTCGAAAATGGCATGTTGTGATATTACATTTTCGTTTCACAGAACGATCCAACAAAAAATTAGTCCGAATGGTGATTCAGTATTTCTAATATTTTTTTTTTTTTGTCTTATAGTTGCAAATCTATATATCGTGAATGACCGATATTTTATGTGTTTTGAATTCAAATTTTTTACACAGAAACAATCGAAATTAAGGACTTAAAGCGTCCGGTGCTAATGTAATTTTATCCTCGAAAATACACTTTATAAGAATAATGATCCTAACCCGTAAAATCAACTAAATTAGTTTAGTATTTTTTTTTAAACGGAGGGAAATATTCTACGCCCCGCATTGAACTCTTGTTTTTCCATATTTTAATCTAAAACTTTATTATATAATATCTTTAAAAAATAAAAGCAATAACATGTTTTGCTAACAAATTGTTATAATACACCATTATTTTAAATAAAATCGAAGTTTCATGCGGGCTGTAATTGGTCTTCTTTTTGAGATAAAAAACGGTTATCGAAATCCTACAATTATTATACGATAGGCTCGAGAGTTTTTTCTTTGAAGTCATTTTTGTCGATAAATGTACTGACCGAAAAATTTTTTTAATTGTTTTTACAACTGGCTTGTATAACTTTCTTTTTATATATATTATATACCTGATAAAAATTACTAAACAAATATTGAAAAAAAAATACCACAGGGGAGAGGAAAATTAACCTTCACGATTGCGAGGGTCTACAACCAAAAATATTTATAGGTGTAATAGGTAATACCATTGATTATAAACATGTATATAATCAATATGGTAATACGTATGATACGAGTATATTGATTACCGTACTATTCACGAACGTGATGGTAAATTTTGTTTGTACAATCACCCCAAAAAAAAAAATACATTTTACACAGAACATAGTTTTAAAAATGGCTTGGAAATGATGTGGTTGATAAAAAACACCACGGATATCGTAAGCCGAAAAAAACAAAAGTGCCTACGTAGAGCACTGCTGGTTTTTAACAAAATTATTTTTTTTCTTCCCCAATAAGTAGTTAAAACATAACCTCCATAATATGGAAACGAGTGGTTAGTGGATTATAGACTAGACTGATATGGAATAGTTTAAGATAAAGTTGTTTAATAAAATAATAAAGTTGTATAAAATAAAAATAAATCTTGTGGAATAAATACTCAGCTTGTCCCCTCCCCCCCACCCCCTCTAAATAACGCCACTGTTTTTTGTAGAAAACAAAAAAACAATGACAATTGTGGGGCTAAAAACTTCTGTGCAGGGCATTTCTCTATAGCTTCCCTCCCCCCAACCACCAGTTACATTGCCGGCCACGATTTTCAATCCATCTGACCGAACGGAAAATGAATTATTACTCAATAAAAACACAAAATACAAATAATAACTACTTAAGAATACACTCGTTTTACCGCGTCGAGTGTGTGAAAGGAGCTATAACGCGTGTACTGTTATTTGTTCATCGCCACGGAAAAATATTTGGTCAGCGCCAACAACAATAATATTGATTGAGCCTCCGACGTATTTACAACAATAAAGCACGACAATCCGCCCAGCTGTCTAGCGCATCATGACGAGTAGAAGAAAAGTGCTTCGATAACTTGCTCTTCGGAGCATTAAAATTTTATAATTTCTTGAACACACCGTCGATTGAGGGGGGGAGGGGAAGGTGAGTTCGCCCAAACATTGATTAAAATAAATATCAATTGTTTTTTTTCTTCATACATAATATTATTATTTATTTTTTAACTTGATATAAATTCGAGAAAAGTTTTAAAAGTTTTTCGAAAAAAGTAAAAAATACGTTATAATAACGTCATATTAATAATATTATGTTCAATCATTATTTGAATAAATATTTTTCCTACTAGGTAGATCGAAATCAATACAAAATAAAATATAATATTTTACCAGTTCCAAACTATACGTTGTGCAAATACTTCAGTTTTCCCATAGTTCTTTTTTTAGATTTTCTCAGTAACAAGTACTGGGAATTTTGACTTATGTCTCCCTCAAAGCATCAACTACTGAATCCCTTAATTGGAACGATCCGCGATGTATCGAGATATTTTTGTTACTTTGAAAATTGTCTCCATACATGAAAATAAAATCCGGGAAGTCACTCTGCTGTATAGTAGGTATGACGTATTTATTTATATTGAGTAGATATTTCTATAGTTGACGTGTAAAATTAGAATTCTATGACAAATCGTCATATATTATGGAAAATTATTTAAATTCGTCAATATTTGCAGAACTCGAAATGTATTTATAATGTCTATCAAAAAAAGAGGGGAAAATATGTAACCACTTAGCTGCTTTTGCATAGTTTAGCTGCGTAATTTCACATTTTTTCAAGGCATGCAGAACCAAATTGAAAATCTAAAGCAATACAAAAGCCACCCGCTTCATTCGCACAATATTTATAACAAATTTCATTCGATTAAAACCTTATGAATATATAAAAAAAAATTAACATTGCAAGTGATACATTTTCATATATCTAAAAAGACTCTACATCATGTTAAAATACAGAAGAATCAATTCAGTTCCATTGGGTCATTCGACCTTTCGATGAATTAGTTAATATTGTACCTACTGTCGAGCTTTCAGTATTCATTCGTTTAATAGTTGCGTAGTATATGCAAATAAAAATCTAATTGAAAGCATAGACCTTATTAGTTATGTGGTCTGTAATTGAAAGACTAAAAAATCGGAGATATTCTATATTGTTTAACCTCGGTCTTAGAATACGAAATAAATATTATATAACTACAGTCGTGTTATTCGTATAAAACATTGTGATGAGACCACAGAAAACATACACAATAAGTCCTCGTTTAACGTCGCCTTATTTATCGTTGTTTCGCTATTACGACATTGAAGTTGAAGTCCTCGTGTTTCGTTTGACACTGCGGCGGATTCAGTATGACGTCGTTTTTTAATTTACCAGAGTTAAATAAAATAAAATCACGGCAAAGTTTAAGAGCAAGAAAGTGAAAAATCAGATGAAAAAGTTCTTACACTGAAAGTATTATCTAAAACTTTCCAATTAACTGAAGAAGGTTTTAAAATTATCAGCGATAAAGATTAAAATTATGAGAACGATTTTCTAAAGTTGTGCGAAATGTTATAAATAGCTTAACGTACTATCTGAAAAATTGCACCAAGATAAGAAAAATGTAGCAATATAGTCGACACTTGATTAATCAAAAAAAAAAAAAATTAATTATGTATATTTACATATGTACTTATGTGTAATAAATAATCTATATAAATTTGAGTATAAGTTCTCATTAATTTTAATATAAAGTAATAATATGTATAAAAAAAAAATAATAATGTCTGAATAAAATAATTAAATTGTGCAATTTTTACCATATCCGAAGAAAAGATCTGAAGAAGATTCTCAGACAATTGAACAGGCTGACATTGATGACGAGGAAGAAAACATCGAGATACCTCCATCGAGCAAAGAAATTGTGGAAGCTTTTAGTGTCCTCAGGAGAGTAGTCTAGCATCTTGTGAATTAACAAGGCTTTGAGCAGCATTATTCTTACGAAACTATGGTCATTGAGTTCTCAACGCAAAAAAATAGACGTCGATAAATACATATGTTACATAATAATTAATGTTGGATATTTGTTTATGTCAAGTGTTGAGCAAAGATAATTAAATATTTATCTTGATAAAGATAAAGATAATTAAGTTTAATTTTGTCTAAATAGAGATAATATTTCAGTAAAATAAAAAGATAAAAGATGACTGCAATTTATCTAGATAAATAAAAAGATATTTTTTTTTATTTTATAGTGTTTTTTAATTACATAAAATTAAATTTAATACTTTTAACCTTATTATACCTATACAAAGTTATTAGAATCAGAATTTATTTATCTAGATGATTTAATTATGACGATGCGATTATTTATCTAAGATAGCACATTATATGAACATTTTTAAATTTATCTAGATAAAATATAAGATAATTTATTATTTATTTAGATAATTTTATCTTATTATGTTCGACACTGCCTCTGATCTATATCATGATTAATTATTATTATAAACATTATAATCAATTATCGTACATGAAATTATTCGCATTGAAGGCGTGTTTGGAAAAAATTCACGGAATGCACATTTGCAAAGTACACCTCCCTCGCATCCCTTGCTGCAAATGACGTTCCCGACATAGTCGCGACGATTACACGTCCCGTCCGCAGTCAGTCGTGTAGCGATGCACCCGCACGTGCATTTTATCATGCAGCGCTTTATACGCATATAATACGATGACGACGACGAGGTACCTATCCCATGCGGTTTTGAACATTATCGTTTACGCTAAATCGCATTCTGACCCACCACCAACCCACACACGATATATACGTATTGTAGTATAGTAGCAGTAGCCACCTCTTATATGTAGTCGCGTATTTAATTAATTTAATTAAATCCCGTCGAGACGTATTATAATAATAATAATAATAATTTTGTATGTGCGCGCATCACGTGTGTACGAGGAGATGGCGTATTGTGGGTAAGTACTACAGCTGCTGCCATATAAAATAGTGGAATATAATAATATTATATTATTATAATATTGTGTGCATAATACGCGCGCGTATACGACTATACGACCGTGCAAACACATTCGAGTTTTGCGGTTTTCACAACATTGTACATTATTATTATTATGCTAATAACCGTAGTCGCACGTATATGAATACACACATGTATGTATCATGCATACCTACGCATAATATATTATGCCAGTGGTATATCGGCTTTCTACACCCGTCGTCGTTGAGTCACTGAGCATCTGGGCCCAAATGTGCAACTAGACATAGACATTTTTGGTGGTGTTAAAATTAAGTATGTCCCACTGACCCACTGAGCTGTGGGGAGGCTTTGCGCATACGTTTACAACTGTAGATAACGGATTTACGAAGAGAGATAATCGTTAATAGTTGGACTTGAAAATTCATATTATCTATTAAAAAATCACGAAATATGTTCGTAAAAATGACGATTTAAAAAAATATTACTATTTTGATTTTAAATAATTGTAAAAAAAGTTACAGTTATATGTTTATTTATTCGTTATTTTAGATAAATCTAATTATAATTCCTAAAAAATAGTATAAAAATTATATAGTACCTACTTAAAATACAGTAGAAATTAATATAGTAAAAAGTAATAATTGGGTATGACCGGTAGACTTTGAATATTTCTGTTTTTACTCTACTAAATTGGTAATCTGCTTTAATAAAAACTTTATTTCTATTTCTCTAAATTGTAGGTAGATAAGTAAAGTTGTTCACTCGAGTTACAAAATAGTGCTACTTACTACAAAAAGACTAAATGCTTATAATGATTCAATTTTAAATGTTGTTTTTATTTTACATATATTATAATGTCACTTAGTGAAATATTCTTAAAATATCCTCTGCCATTGACCCGCTGAGCCGCGAGGACACTTTGTCCTCCCCCCCCCCCCTCACTTACGTTTAAAACTGTAAATAACAGAGGCACCCATACGAGTCACGACCAATATAACGAAATATAAATACGTACGTTTAACGTTTGATATTCGCTGATGAGAATATAATAAAATGTATTTTTATTAAGACTATTGTAACGCCCAGTGTGAGTTGGATGTCTTCGTTTTTTGTACATTTGTATTGCACATTGTATAGGTACATTAGTTATACGCGCCAGTGTGCGGAAAATCTAAGGCACCACCGCTTACACACTCCAAGTACCAATTACCACCTTTGACCGCAATCAACAATATTATTTAATATCAACTATAACCATGCACATTATAATATTGACGACTTCCCACCATTTTCTACCGCGGAAAACAACCGGTTCGCAGCGGCCTGTCTGCTCTGCTCGTTTTTCTTCCTGCACTACCGTCTACGGAGTGACATATTACGTATACGGTACTGCATTTTATCTATATCATCATAATATTATGGAGTGGCGATCCTCTAAAGTCTTCCCCGGCGATGTCCGCGGGGAAGAACGATGATGGCAAGACTCTTGGTCCGTGAATATGTATGTATGTATTATTATTTTGCTATTATTGTAATTATGGGTGTCTGGCCGGTACATGTTATTTGATAATACTATTGCAATGGTAACCGTCTAGTGGAGCTATGGATGTTTTTTTTTCATATAATATATACTTTATTACGATCGATCATTTTTTGTGTCTCGTCGTCTCCATGCAATGCGTGTATCTTTCATCTTTGTGTTTTTTTTTCTATTTGTTCGAGTCTTTACGCCAGTTTAGCTTTTTCGGCACTAAATTAACATATCAAATATATGCCATTTTTTTATTTATTATATTATGTCGCGAGTTTTATTATTATTGTTATTACTTGTTCTAATGTTCCGTACATATTATATACATATTATAAAAATCTACGGCGCTCCAGCCCTTTCGGGTCTTGGCTCGTGGTTGGTGACCTTGTCTCTACCGATAGTCAACCAAATGACGTTTGACACCCCAGCACCTTGTTTCGGCGATTTGTCAAACAGTCACATTATTTTACTTATTTTTGTGCTGTACTTATATAAAACTGATTTTATTTTATGCTATTTGCAACATCCCTCTCGATGTCAATAAACCGTTGCTGTGACATACTTGTTATTAGCCGAATTTAATTTGTTACATACTTGAAAAACTGCGTTCACACGTTGCAGAACTTATTGAAATCGTGACTTGAAATAACCTAATTAGGTTAAAAAAAGACTATTTTTGAATTCTCTCTTTTATAAAATTCAATTTTACATAAAATAAAGAAACTGTTCTTTTCTCACATTATGTTTGATGTTTTATAATAACGGGGTTCTTTTACGGTTTACCTATATTTAATATCGTTATCGAGAATCGTATTTTATTAATTTATTTCAATTAGTTAAACATTAAATAATGACGTTTTAAAATTAATTAATTATAAATATTAACGCAATTATTAAAGCTTATGGTTACTGTTAACCATTTTTACGAATTTATATCACATCGCAATCAATAGATAGAATAATTATTATGATTACAGTGTAGTATATAGATAACTTAAAAATGATCTAGATAAGATAATGCGTCGACAATTTTATTTTATTTTATTTTTAAAGTTTTATTTATCTCAACAAAAAAAAAGATGACACGAATTTATTTTCTAAATATAAGATAAAAAGATAAACAGTTTTATTTAGATAACGCACAGCACTGATTATCAACAGTAACCGTTGGATTCAAAGTTTATCTATTATTTAAAAATAAATTAAACATTTTATATATTTTAAAACCAAAATTCTAACTAGTGGTTTACCGATTTCTGAGTTATACTTTTAGGAGATGCGATAGTTGCACCTCATAGTTTTCCCTGGATGCGTATATGAAGAGGTACTTACACAATCAATTTATTTTTTGCAAGTGAGAAACTATTGTTGGTCTGGGACCATGTAGCTTTGAATGAAAATAGACTTCATATTATGAAATTGAAGAAAGTAATTACTACAAATCGTTTTTTTTTCCTATTAAAATTCATTGGTCTTGTCTACATTCAACTCACGTATTCCCATATTGTTATTTATTTTTTTTCTTAAAACATTCGCTATAGCTTAGATGACGCTTTTGTTTTTATTTTTGAGTTTTGATGGTTCTGTGCGCATAATATTATTGTTGTTGTCTTAACGTAAAAAATATTACAGTCCGTGCTATTTATTATGTTTTAAAGATATGAAAAAAATGCAACTGATTTTTAATACTCGAGTTACCTTTATTTCTGATTAACTCGTGACTTTTTCGTGTCAAAAAAAAAAAAAATAACTATTCAAACTCGACTTACGTTTTTCCATATCTCATATGAACCCGACTGGATGATGTAAACAAAAAAAATCATTTAGGTTTGCCCTGCCTTGAATTATTGCATCAAACCGTCGTCGTCGTCGCCGCAGTAATCGGATACGACGATATTATTTAGCATTGTCAGTGATTTACAAGCGCACTTTATATATAAATTAGCTGTAATCCAATTTATCTGCGTCTCCTTATATTTTTTATTTTATTTCATTTTTCGAGAGAACTCGCGTATGTGTGCAGACGTAAAGACGCGCGGCGTATTACACGTATATACGCACACCTATAACACTATTATAATAAATAGCTGGACAACGCGGGGCCAGCGTTAGTGAAATTTATCGCCCCATAATACTCTAACTATATTATATTATTCGGCTTGTTCGTAGATAATAATAATAATAATAATAATAATAATAATAATAATAATAATAATAATAATACCTTGTCTCGTAACGTCATAAACACTAAATTATACGGCGTGTATAAATATATATTATCTTAAAGGAATTTTATTCGTTTTCTTTGTTTACTCATTTCGTATATATAAGCTATACTATAGCAGATACCTATAGTTGCTGCAGTGCGTCGGGGGAAAAAAATAATAATAACAGAATCATTTTGGTTAACAACTTCAAAAGGGCTTTGTAGTCGGCAAATAAAATATATAGCTACTTTTACGGATCGCTTTTAAATAAAAACGAAACAAATATTTTCAGTTATGAAATACGTGGTAAGTAGATATTGAAAATAATATAACTTAAGTAATAACTGCAGCCTATAGTTCGAGATTGTTTGTCCCGAGAGTCGTGTAAAAAGTGCAAACAACAAAATATAATAAGAAAATGCTTTAAAAATCTTAAAAAGATATTATAAAAATGTATTATTGTAATTATTATAATTTTTAATGTCAGATATCAGATGTTTTTAATGTAAAATTGAGTATAAATTTAAAAACGTGTAAAATACTAAAAATTAAACCTTAATATCACTTGGAAATTTACATTTTGCTTGATACAATATCTCAACCTCGCTTGACTTAAATTCTCTTAACATAGCATTTATATTTTTCAATCATTTAACCTAAAGTAATGGATATGACGACCAGTTAAATTATTCTAATAAGTTAAAAAAAATAATTAAAATATTGGTGTTTGTTATTATCAACAGAAGCAGGTACTTATTGGCTGTTTTACCGACAGGATATTGTAGAAGGAAATAAATATTTAAAAATTTACATCTTGGAAGCCTGCAGTTAGGCAGAAAGTCAGTTAAATAGTCGTCCATATCTAAAATGACCAAATGCACAGTAGGCATAAATGTGCCAATTTAGACAGTGTAACAATAAAATATTTTTTGGTTTTTCATTTAAATTTTACTTTATCAAAAATACTTGTTCAAATATGTGGAATATCAGTATATAATAGTGAACGTGGAGCGTAAGAAAACCAATTTAAAATAAACCAAATAAAAGACGTGCGGTTCACACAAAGCGCAAAATGAACACCTCCCTTGTTGAAGGGACTTCGACAATAATATCATTAATCGTAAATCGGCAACAAATTATATGCGGACGCAAAGTAGCCGAGCTGAGAATAAATTAAAATTTTTTTCGAATTCGATTAAAAGTTTCACGGAAAAGTTGGCGTCACGGTACACGTTCAACTTTGTAGCATAACGATTTATTATATGACTGATCTCTACCGCCCTCATCCAGCAATATAACTGAGTGGAAAAGTCGTCTTAAATTTTTCACAAAGTAGCATGACGTTCGGGTGTAAGTATCATTACAGTGTTGTGCACACATAGCTTAAAAATTATCTAGATAAGTTTACAGATAAAATAAAAATGTAATTATACATCTAGTTTTTAAGATTTTAAAAACTTTATAAATTAAGTTATAATATTTAAAATATTTAAAAATACAATATAGAATAAATTTGAATAAGAAAAAAGAATGTATAATATATATTCATATATTGAATATTTAAAATTGTTTGGACACTTTATTTTATTGTTTAATTAATTATAGACACAACTTATTGTGATGAAATCATATTAATCAAAATAAAGTGAAATTAATAAAACGGTTATCTAATTATCTACATATAATTAGATAAAAGTTTTATTTAGATAACATACAACCGTGAGTATCAATTTTTTATCACTGCAATGAATATAACGCATTTAATATTCCTATTTGAAGCTCCCTATCGGGTTTAGGAAAACATGAATTTCGAAGTCGCAAAAAACTATGGCTAACTCGTCAAATATAGGTGACTACTGACAGTGGCGCAACCAGGATTCATTTTTTTTTTTTTTGGGGGGGGGGGGG
>JACXSJ010000045.1:92632-197661 GCA_014851325.1 Pentalonia nigronervosa
ACATACAACCGTGAGTATCAATTTTTTATCACTGCAATGAATATAACGCATTTAATATTCCTATTTGAAGCTCCCTATCGGGTTTAGGAAAACATGAATTTCGAAGTCGCAAAAAACTATGGCTAACTCGTCAAATATAGGTGACTACTGACAGTGGCGCAACCAGGATTCATTTTTTTTTTTTTTGGGGGGGGGGGGGTTGTAGATAGTAGATTTGGAAAAAAGAAATTATTTTTAAAGATATTTGTTGGGGAAAGGGGGTAAGATTAAGTTAGGTTTATGAGTAAAATATTTAAACTACAAATTAGACGGTTTAACTTATATTTATAAATAATGCACGTTGGGAAATAATTTAGGCTCATTGAATATTTAAATAATATACTTTATTCATAGTTCATAAATTAGAGTCTAATAATATAATAGTTTACAGTTTAAGATTAATTCGTCGTGTAGAGTGCTTTGCCATTTCATCTAGTACCAAATCTGGTTTAACTTCGATATCATTATGTATGTTTAAAGTAGCCATTCCATTAAGTCTCTGCTGTCCTGTAGTGTTACGTAAATAATTTTTCAGCCTTCTAAGTGAAAATTGTCATATTTGTATTGGCATGTCTTATGGTAATTTGTATTGGCATGCATTTGAAAATGGCCTTTAGCACTAATTGTTTTTTTCCAGTTATCAAATTTACTTGTCACTAAATTTCCTAAAGTCTGATGGGCCCCTTTTCCTACTGTATCATGACTAAAAAATACACATATTCTACAATATGCTCCGTTTTGCTCCTTTGAGTATTGTAACCATTTAAACTGAAGCAACCATGAGTATTGAAATTTTAAGTTCCTATTTCCAGATTTAGGAAATTTATAATCAGGATTAGGAAACCATAGTTTTTCTATTGCTATTGACTTTTCATTATCAGTTAACTAAAATAAAATAATTTAAAACTAATTATTGGTATAAGATCAGGTAATACAATTAGTTAAAATTTAAATTTTTTTTCTACGATTGTAAAAACATCAAAAAAATTTCGGGGGGGGGGGGGTCACAACCCCAAACCCCTCCCCCCCTTAGTTGCGCCTGTGACTACTGATATATCCTACCATTGTGAGCGCTAGAATTTTTTATAAATATTATTAATTATTATTTATTTTTTTCGGGCTTTTGCACCAAAATTATATATCCGGACTTCGGGTTTTGAGTGCTGGATATATTTTTCGAGTGTTCGAACAATGGAATAAAAAATTCAAACAAACATTTTGGTGTTAAAAAACAGTTTTTATTATTATTATTCGGATTAATATTGCAGGTTAATACGAATGTTCAGTAGTACAGAAAAGAGCATAATTATAATATAGTTATTTTTATTAGATATTTATTTTTAAATGTTTTATTGTTAGTCTATCCCCCCCACATACACACATACACACACACACACACACACACAAAATACAGTAACCCGTGACATGGCATTATCATCGGAAATGCTATAAATTATATTGATTAGTGTTGGCCCACGAAATCTCGATACGATATCAAATTAAATATTATCGGTATAATATATTTTCAAAGACAAATAAACAAAAAAAATATAAAATAGCATAAATACATATTACGAAATATGTAATTACTAATTAATAAATTGATTTTGTTCATTAATTATTTTTATTTTTATTAATTATCATATAGGATGCATTAAATTATTAATTAAATAGTAAATTAGTAGTTGTTAAACCAAACAGTTGCAATTTGTATTTATGAATTCATTTTATATTACCTATCAAAGTATACAAAATAGGTACCATCAATATATTAAAATATTGTTATACATCAACATATCAAAAATATCGATACTTCAATATTGTGATATGATATCAAAAACGATATCGTTGGCAAAATTAATATTGATAGTATTTAGTTACTGTCAATACGTCATAGTTTAGTCGTTGATACCAGACCAAACCCGACTGTACTCATCAACACGTCAATATTTTGTATCGCTATTGGCCATATTTGGATTTATTTTGTTCTGAAGTAGGTAATAAGTTATAACTGAAATAATGTAATAATCATCGAATAGGTTTGATTGAAATCAAATGATTGAATTGGACTTTATTTTTGAGTTTTTTTAAGAAAACATTTATGGTTAACATGAATTGACGGAAAAAAGTAGCCCTGTCCTATTATTATTAAACTAACTAAAAAATTAAATTGACCGCATAAAAAATACGTCATATAAAATGATATTACATCACGTGAAAAATATAAAACAAAAAATTATTTGGATGAATGTTTCATTTGGGTTTTAGGGTTAATTCGGGTGTTTGATTTTTGAAGGGTTTTTAGGGGTGTTACAGGTTTCGGTTAATTCGGGTGCAATGTTCTGTTTATTGTTGCGTTGTACCGAAAGAGCGTTTCTATAAATGTACGTAAACAATATTACGATGAATATTAATGAACTAAATATTATATTATCTCATATCTTGCGGGGTACTCGGGATTTCGTAATAGGAAATTATGGTGCTGCAGGTATGAATTGACGACACATGGGGAAATTAATTTCAACATTATTTTCAGAAGTTATGGTTTTTGACTTGTATACGATGTGTTTTGGGGAAAACCGGGACGATATAACGTGTACTATACTAGTAAAATTTAATAACAACGAAACATTTTTATCAGAGTGTTTTTTAATTATCCGAAAAAATGGTAATTGCCAAAAATAAGTTTTTATTTTACCGAGACGAGTGATTTTTATTACCTACTGTTGGCGTACATAAGATATGGTTTTTATGCAGTGTACTGTAAATTAATTTAAAAAAAACTGCGATCATTTTTAAAACGTCTTAATGCAATTATTTTAATGTTTTCAATTTCAGTACATACTAAGGGATCCGGAATTTGATGCATTTGCATTTTTTTTTGCTTTTGCTCTAATGCGTTGCTCATCTTTACAGAAATTTGATTTGTGGAATATATAGAATCTAATGGTACCTTTTTTTTATGCATTTTAAAAAAATGAACTCTTTATTGTCATTTTTAGTATATTTGGTGCATTTTATTTATTTTTTTTGTTCATCTATTTGCATTTTTTCTTGTTAAAAATTACATTATATTTCAATAAAACTAAATATTCGAAAAAAGTAATATGATAAATTATTATCATTGTATTATTTCATATCTCAGTTTTAAATTTATTTCAACATTTAATTTGTGCATATTTTATATCGTTTTATACATTGTTTTTGTGCATTTTTTAAAAATATTTTTAGGTCATCAAGTTTTGGGCCCTTACATAATTATAGTTTTTGATTAAAAAAGTTTTGTTGATTTAATAACTTCCCAATATAATTTTAAATTGTATTTGTATAGTAATTCTTATTATTCATTTCAGATTCTGGGTAAAGCGAATAATATATTATTATACACAATATTAATTTTGTGTCAAAGAAAAAATACTCCAATTAGCAATTTTGTAGCTGGTTTTTCACAGCGAATTGAATGCAGTTTGTATCTCGAGAGTTGAAAGTAAAAGATTCTCAGTAAGTCATTTTCAAAATAAACGGGAATTATAAAAAAAAAAAATTTACGAACGTTTATTAAAATTGTAATATTATTATTAAAATGATAATTATTTGGTATCCTCGAGTTCAGTAAATAACTAATAATTTTAGTGTTTCATATAATCCATTATGTTTAGTTTAAAATAATTGGTTTAGGTGAGAACTTGTCTTCGCAAAATGTTAGTTTGTTAGTGATCAGTGTGCGAAACTATGTGTTATACTAAAATTTAATAACAAAAATGAGGAGAAATAAGAGAAATAAGCAAAAATATTTCAATAAAAACGTATTTTTCGTTGAACATGTTTTCTTGAAACGTATGTTTATCGTAACATAGTTGCATTAAGAAAATAATAACTTTGTATTAATTTAAGATTTTGAGCCTTATGCTTATTATTATACGTTTTGTTGGAATCGAGTGGGTTCGCGATCACAGCTGTTAAGCAATTGAATTTCGAAGTGTATCATAATACAATATTATATTGTAATTTAGTGTAGTTTTGCGATTTATATTATCCTATAGTTTTCGCGATTCCGGAGTGAAAAGAGGTTTCAAAAGGAGTAATGATATTATATTATTTTTTTCCTCCATAATAAATAGAATTTTTTTTTTTTTTTGAGCGTAATATTTGTGTAGATTTACTGATACAAGAACTAACAAAGCGCTGTCAGTTGCACTTGATCGATTGCAGCGGAGATATAGAAATAATTTCGATATTGTTGCAACTAATCTTACATTATATTATACTGCATCGACGTCTAAGTGTGATTAGAGTAAATATTTCTAATTTAAATTAAATACAAACACATATCATCATAATGGGCGGACAGAAATCAGAGGAGATTATATACGATTTGTAATACAAAATCTTGGACTTTAAATTAAAAAGAAAATTGTATGATTTATAATTTCTGGATATAAAAACGTTGTTAAAATATTTTATAGAATATAATTGCGTATTCAAACGTTATCTATAGTTAAATGTTTAACGTTCTTGAACATTAATAAAACATTTGTTAGTATAAATTTTATAGAAGTTTTTATGCAAATGACTCTCAAATTTAAGTTGCCACAGACGTTATTTCTGGTAGTAGAATGCTATTTAGGCAGGTAATAGGTGTATTAGCGAATTAAAAAGTTATATGTAATAATTTATTATTGCTCTAATCATAATTATTAGACATAAATAGACCTACCGATAATGTGCAATGATTTATTTTTATTATAAGGAAAAATTAACTTTTGAGAATTTAACGAAATAATTAATTATTCAGTGTAATGCTAATTTGAATCTAAGTTTTCATTTTTTTTTTTTTTTTAATACGTAGTAAGTTTCTTACATAATATATACTATGTATATTTGTTGTTCAGATTAGTAAACAGTTCACTAAGTTTAATTTTAAAAATGATTTACTATTTTAAATGTTCAATAAAAAAAATACTTAATCGAATGATTAATTTTTTGATTTTTTATTGATGTATGTTTCAATAAATTCCAAGCATATATTTTTAACTTTCTAACGCATAAGTGCATGCATATTTTTTATTTTTCTCTAAGATCATAGACATCCACTCTCCAGTTATGAGTTGTATTATGACATTTTAAAGTACTGTAATAATATGATCTAATGGTTTTTGTTTCCAATTTTAAGTTTTTGTATTTTTATTTTCCTATATTTTAGAGTCACGATCATATTTTTTTTTAACGCGTTTTCCATAAAAGGAAAATTCTCATTTGGATCGTCGACATCTTGGTCTTTGATAGACGAGGCAACACTGCAACGGGATAGGCACGGGGTAGAAATTGGATCGTAATATAATTATTATTCCGTCGAATAATAATAATAATGATAATTCTGTTTGCAGACGACACAACTTCACCACAAGCACACGCTAGTCGCTTCATTATTAGATATTTGTTCGATATACCATTCACATCCATCGTTCAAAATACGTTCGACAGCAACATCAAGAAAATAGCTTTTTTCAAATCAGACAAAATGAAAAAAAAACCGCAATAGGCGACGTACGGGGTAAAAAAATTTTCTTTTCGATATCACACGCACCAAACCCCTCTGTAACCTTTTTCTATTTTCAAATATTAAAGAAAGATGGGATCGAGATTCGCATTTTGTTCTACCCTTTTCTCACCTGTACGGCACGAAAGTTGTGATTTAACGTATGCCAAAAAAAGTAAATAGATCAAAACGGTCGTAAGAAATACAAATGTGACGTGCGGCTTTAAGGTATTAAGGTCTCGAGACCAAATAACGCTCCGGCGACATAACCAGCTTTAGACGGTATCTCTTATCTCGAATCCGTCAGTGTTTTTTTTTTACATTTCTTACATTTTATATTTTATCAACGAGATTTTTCGAGTTTGGAACAATAAACTAAAGGGGGTTTCAAAAAAATTAAAAATAAACCCACGAAATCGATTTGCTGTACCTGTAACTATTAGTTCCGTGTGTAAACACATCGTTGTCCCCGTAAAAGGCGTGTTGAATTTTAATTGAAAAATATTCACAATTTATTGCATACGAATCTGAGTGGAGACACCTACCAGTCTATATTTTCAGGGATATTTTATAACTTATTTATATTATATTACTATCACGAGCAACACGGTTGATTGAACTAATGTTTAACGAAAACATATCATTATTTATAATTATTATTGTTATATTATATTATTATGCATTTATTTTTAAATACCAACGAGATATGAAATTAAATTTATAAAAAATATATTATACATTAAATAATATGTAAAAAAAGGTAAAAAGAAAAAAAATATTCAAAGGAAATCGGTATTATTTTAATAAGAATTATTTAAATCAAGTACATTTCTTATCAGATTTCCAATAATTTGACATTATTCTCAAAGAGACATAATAAATAAATGTATACACGAATCTATTCACTCGATTAATAAATAATAATAACGATCGTAATTTTATCGATGTTAAATAATTGTGATTTGAAAATTAAGTACATTTTATTTTACACTGGGAAGTTGTTACTTATGATTTTAATGACAATTTTCTTATTTGAAAACGTAATTTGATATAATTATAATAAAAATATTATATGCTAAAAGTTAAAACAAGAATGTGCACTATATTCAAAAAAATTGCTTTATATATGATAAATACAATTGGTGTTATTTTAATAAGATTTAAACTGTGCATATTTCTCATCAGAATTTAAAAAGCTTATTCTAATAAATACTTATAAATACATTTCTTACTTCTTATAAGTATAATAATTTAATTCGTCAAATGACGATAACACGGCGTCTTGGATAGGCAATTTAGGTACATCCTAAACGTAGTTAAATATTTTCCGTTACCTCGTGTATTATTGTAATATTATAGTTTTATATAATATTATAATATTGTATTATGTGAATAACTATCAATTACGATATCTTCTTAATATAAATTACCTATAATTATAATACGTGGAAATCGTTTAAGCCCAGAATGGTCATATATTTTCTGGTTCGATTACCAACGTTATATTTTACTAAACTGCAAGTAACTGTACACATTTTTAATATTATTGTTAGCAGCTTCTAATAAATCGTAAACACATGTTGTTGTAATATAATATGAAAATTTAACACTATAGTTTAGCAACTAATAAACAACCGAAAACGGGAGCATCACAACTAGCACACGCAAGTATAGTGTGTCGACATTATGAAGACGTATATATCAATATAATTATTGTAATATTGATGCACTACTTATAGACACGGTAAGACACGTAGGACACTTATTTTTTGAACCTCAGCGGAAGATTTGTTAAGGATTCAAGAAGAAGGCCGTCCTATGTTATTTGGTGTTTTTGTCACGGAATAATATGCAGGCATACAATGATAATTTATTTATTATTATTAGTTATTTTATTTCAAGAGTAGTTTGTTATTTTAAATTATGACAGAATATACAGTAATTATTGAGTTTACTATGTGTTGCAATTTGTATAGTCCTTTGACTAGGAAATTGTAGATTTCAGGTAATAAACATTTTTTTTACGAAAAAGATATATATATACATACATATATATATATATATATATATATATAATTGTCTGTTCAATTGAACTCTTAATAGAAATAAAAGCATAATAATGGCAGAAAATATTATTATCTTCTTTTATTATTACTTATATACTATTATTATTATTGTTGATTTTATTTTCATTTTTAATTCAGCAGTAGTGTTATCGCCGTCAAACGAATTCAGTATTTTACAACAATAGTCGTAAATATTACGAAACGCGTAAAACCAGAAGCAACTCACTTTCGCAATCGAATCTCTTATTCTTTGTGAATCGTACTAACCACTTGTGAATATCGTCTTGTTTACACGCAATAACAAAATACCTACTGCGAAGTTTTCGCATTCCCGGCGAGGAATATTTTGCATTCGGGAGGAGAAAAATCAAACGTTCAGCGGGGAGAAAACTATCAGGAGAAAAGTATATAATATTATCGTAGAGCGGATTACTGCGTAGGAACGTATTTCATTCTTTCATTCTTTCATTCTTTCTCTAGAAAAAAAATAGGCCCACACTGGCTTTGAAATATCTGCTGTGAACAAATCGTCGAGTTAAAGAAAAACAAAACGTATTAGTGAAACGGAATAGGATTTGATGCAAAGTAAAAAAGTTTCTGCGGATAAACGACAACTTCAGCGCTAGGAAAACGAGGAGGTGCGTATCACCAGGGTTAAATTATTATACACAAAAGTCTCCGACGATGTATACCAATTGCCTGTAATATAATGCAAAATAATAGTGAAAATTTCACAGGGTAAGGCAGTCGAGAAAAACGCTCTTTTCGATTTGACTCCAAGAAAACAAAGCTATTTTTTTTCTTACACATTTTTATCAAATCATTATTATATTAAATGTCAAAAAATTATATTTAGGGCTGGGATTTTGATGAACTTTGCATGTTTTCCGAAACTAGATACGTAATGCTCATTTTTAACATATGGGTTTCATGTATTTTTGAGTCATAATAAGAAGTTTTTATTTTGAATTTTTAATTTTAAGGTCAGTTTTACATTTTTGAAAGCATTTATGGGTTTTTATAGCATTTAATACTAAATTCGGGTATTTTTAAATTTAATTTTTAGATTTTTGTTTGAAAAATGAATTTTGTAACCTATATACTAACAAGGATTTCAACTGGCCGAAACTTTTCGAAAGGATTCGTATGACGTATAAACCGAGATTACGAGTAGAAAATCGAATGAGAATAATTCCTTAGGATTTAAAACCATGCAATACTGCAAATATTTTTAATATTTAAAAAAATATTTTGGTTAAAAATTTGTTTAAAATAATAAAAATAAGGGCACTTTAAAGGCATATTATTTTAAATTTTTAGAGGATAAAGGCATTTTTTAGGACATTTTTTGGGTTTTATAAGGGCATTACATTCCCAAACCTATAGTGATATTGTTATGTTGTGTCACAAGCTCGTATGCGATAAGATTAGTTACTCGAAATGTATTTTAAATATATATTTGTTTGGTGATTTAATGGATACGACGTATTTAAATACAAATGTAAAAATACTTTTAAATAAATATTTAAAACGGATACCTACTTAGTTCATGTAGTTAGATAATAAATCCAAGAGAATTCTTCGGGATTGAAATTTGTTTATAGGTGAAGATTTTTTGGAAACAAATATTTTGATGATTAAAAATATTTTTATAAAATCGAGTGTATCAATAGAAAAATTAGTAAACTTGGGTGTCTGGTTTTCTGGTACTTTGTATTTTTAAAATATATAAAACTACAAAATAAATATTACCCTACACAGTAGAACATCGATTATTCGCACTTCAATTATCCGGCCCGTTAATTATTTATTACCCGCTTTACAAAATATTTGCATACGTTTGTTTATAGATTCCAGTTTTATTTTTTGTATTATGATATTAGAGATTATTTTATCATTTACTGTGGTTCACTCTTAAATATTGTATTTAAATACTATTTTAAATACATATACACGATACTTCATATTTTACGTACTTTTAACAATACATAGGTATATATTTATTTTATCACATTATAATACTTTTATGTTATTCTACAGTACACTATTTTTATTTTTAATTACATATATACAACATTTAAATTCATGTTCATTGTATATTTTCAACCATTGTTTGATCATCTGCACCCTCCTCGGCCCCAATTAGTATGGATAAACGACGCTCTATAATGTAAAGGTCTCCAAACTTTTTTTATTTGAAGGTCATAAAAAATATCAAAGTCAGACAGAGTCAAACGTGTACTGACATTTATAATTTTTAATTGTATGGAAATATAATGAATATTAGAATATATATGCATGATTTATAATGAATTTCAAATTGTCATTGTACCGAAAACAGAATTTTTCCGTGTCACTGTCATTCTTGCGAACGGACGATATATTATTATAAAATAAACAGACGTCCTGGGCTTATCTGCAGGAGTGAAAAGCAACCCTGAGGATTTTTTACACCGACATTCGTATTTATGTCTGTGTCTAAATGAAACAGTTAAACATGATTATTATTCGATATTTTTTATTTTTTGGAATTATCGCATATTACAAAATGGAATATTAATCGATATGCGGCCAGTATTCTAAAATTTAAAACAAATTTATCGCCACGCCAAATCAAATACTCAACAGTTATATTGAAAAGTGCACATTCCTCGAGAGGACTAGCTGGAGTAGTATCGTATTTTTGTTTTAAATCCAACGGCTGCGATTAATCATTGTTCTTGAAAAATGAATTCGAGCAGAGTTTATTGGTTTGGTAAAGTATAAGTGTATTATAATAATATGATACTAGTGCGAATTTTAAGTCTCTAAAAATGTCAAACGCTCGCCACACGCATGAAAAATGCCGTTTGAATAGTCAGGTTTGACACATTTATTTGAGAGTTTACTTTCGTCGGACAGGCTTTCGATAATTTAAAAATTATGTGCTGAATATAATATTATAACTGCAACGAAAAAATCGATAGAATTATTCGTACTGTTTTTTAATTTTTTTGACTACGTTTTTTAGGTTTTGTGAAAACTTTGTTTCATAAATTAGTAGGTAATAATGAAAAGCAAATAAATTTGTTTTTGTTTTGAAGACAATTTAAGTTCTACGATGAACGGTTGACCCAGTGTTTCACTGGTAAAATTGTGGGGGGAGGGTTTAATTGTTTCAGTATAATATTACGAGATAATAATATTTTATTGGGTGTCAAAGAAAAAAAAATGGGTTTATAGTTAGATTTTCTGTACTTACCAACATATCCGGGAGTTCCACAAGCAGTCGCCATCACGCCAGAATCTTCTATCTTGGACAATCCAAAATCACTTATCATGATTTTGCTATCATCATCTGTGCTGTAGTACAATAAGTTTTCGGGCTGTAAGAGAAAAAAAATATAATATCATATTTTATATTATTATTGTTGTTGTTTTACAGCTGTGGAAATAATAATTAATGACATCCGTGTAGGTCAAATATTTTAGGACCGACGACGTTAGTGAGCTTACTGTTAAGTGAAAAGTTTCTAAAACTCGTAGGTTTATTTTATTTATAATATTACAGTAGCTTAATCAAATCGAAAGTAAAAATATTGATTATTGTGAGACAAATTAAATATATTATAATACTTTGTATATAGCCAATTTGCGTGTACCTACTTACAATAGTGGGATATATTTTATTGTGTTATATTACAGTCAGTGTTAGGATTAGATAACGAAAAACGTCCAGATAAAATAGTGATAACTACACTTAATTTTATCTAAGATACAGATAATCAAATCAAATTCTTCTTACTAAAAAATAAAAATATTTTATCTAGATAGATTACAGATAATTATTAATTGAGTTCATAGATTTAAATTAAATGATAACAAAAAAATTAACTTTTATGTACATTATGCTTGCACAATACGGTTGTTTTCGTCTGAGTTTATTACACGTAGGTTATCACTGATTAGAGCTTCAAAAAATATAATAAATTAGGAGTAATTGAGACAATAATATTATAAGAAATAATCTTTATTACGCGTACAATATGTTGTAGATCCTGTCATGTTACTTACAAGATGCACCTGACACAAATAGAACAAAATTGAGAAATTTTCGGAAAATTCAGGAAAATTTTTAGTTAAAATACATACTAAGATATAACATGTTTTTATTTATAGATAAAATGAAAGATAAATAAATAATTATCTAGATGGGCCCTAATACGAATTATAGTTAAACCTACCATAACGGATATCTTCCAAAGAGCGAAAGTTTTTTATAGGAACGGGAATATTTTCATTACTTTTCAATAGGAAAACCTCCGAATAGTGGACACATATTTTAATCTTTGTTAAAAAAATAATGACAAAACGACAGAAAAATGCGCTCACACTAGTATATTATACTCGCTATGAGACGATAATTGATAAGATAAAATTACGACGAATAACTATCATTATGACAAAAATATTGTGCCAACTTTTCGTGCATTTTGTTAGTTAGTGACAGTTTTCGACGTGATGAGTTGAAATGTAAGTGGTTGTGTTTCGCTAAAAAGTTGAAATTTTATCCATTTTTAAATTTATATTGTTGTTCATATTTCTGTTTTGTTTAATATTTATATACATTTATATTTTTAAAATATCCGCTAAAATTATTATATTATTATATGTTATGTATTACAACATTATTATTATTAATTATTAATTATTATTAACAACATTATACACAAACCTTTATGAACTTCAAACATTTACCTCCTCTGAATAACGAACATCTCCGAATAGCGGACGAAATTTTAGTGATCGAAAGTGTCCGTTAGTTGGAGGTTTCACCGTATATTTTTCCTAATATGTAATTATTATTTAAATCACGTACCCGACTGTTTAAATAAATATTGTGATGAACGTTAAACATAATATCTATCTATTATATACTCTGTAGAACTGTAGGTTTTAGTATGTGTTTTAGTATGTGTTCGTAATCAATATTTACCATTTTGAAAATGCAATTAATCCACTTAGAGTTCGTAAATGTTTGCTAATTTACAAAAGATTTGAAATTTCTCTCTTTTTTTTTTTTTGTACATCAAATAATATATCTTAGCGGTAGAGTAAAAGGCGGTTTTTAATTAAATTTCTCAAAAGAATACCAACAAACGCAGAATTTTTCAAAGAATGTGAAGGAAGGAAATAAATTGAGTTTGAATTAAATTAGCGTTAACGGAGTCGATCAGTTTTTAATCTTTGACAAACAAAATAAAAATAAAAGCGAACCTAATAAGACAGTTATTATAATATGATATTAAAACAACTACCTAAAGAAAATATTTAAAAAAGGTATTCGGAAAAGATTAATGACAAAGGGTGTTTGCTTTATATACTATGACATTTAATTATAACGTTTTAGAATTTCATAAAACATTTCATTCAAAATATTGGCGTTATAGAAAAAAAAGTGCAAAGCTTATCTGATCTCATTTTTTAAATTATCATTCGCAGATTTGAAGCGTAGTTACTTTAGCGATAAAAAAGTGATGGTTTTCCTTCAGATGGGTCGTCTTATGTCGTATAAACATTTGTTAAAAATATGTTTTACAGATACTTCATGACTATAAATCAATGGTTTTCATTATTTAATGATGTAATACGGACCAATGTAAATCTTCATAGTAGATGACTGTATATTCGAAAAGTGATTTTTTTTTTTAATAACATTATCGTAAGTAGAGCCATTTCAAAGTTTTTTCGGACTAGGGAAAATTTGATGCCGGGCCCTTAATTTGTCATTGCACGATATGATAAAAAAAAATATTTACAGAGGTTTGCAAAATGTTAGCCCGAATTTGACTGACCGACGTCCTTCGAACACACGAGTCGTGATATAATCGGTGTTAATGCCACTTAAGGTCTTTAGTATTAAAATAATGGCATATATTAGCCATACGATACCGGAAAACGAATGAATAATAACGAAACTATTTAAAATTAAATAATATCTATTCAAAAATCAAGTATAAGATCTAACTATTATCATAGTCGCCACAGAATCCTGCTATGCTATGTCGATACTTGTAATAATGCATTTCTAAGGAGACATTTGGATATTTTTATTATTAATCTTCTCACCGAGACAATAATGAATGACAGATGAAATAAAATCGAATTATTGAAATCGTATTGTTAAAAATATTTTAGCAATGATAGACCGTAGTGACTTTGACTTTTACTTGCAAAGGGCTACCAATTATTTTTGAAAAATCTCAATAGTCGTATTCGTATTAAGATTAAATACTTGATGATTAAAAATATGTTAAAAAAATATATATTACATGAATAAAATGGGTTTTGTATGCATCGAATAATGACAAGAGCATAGAGGCGCGGGGCGATAGTCGTTTCTGCCAAATCTATTTCTATCTCTATTATTGAGATGGATTTGAGAACTTTTAGTCCATCTATGATAGTGCTATCGGTATATGACAGAAGAATTTTAATTTTCAAATATTTAAACCAATATATACATTCAAATCAACAGTTGCGACTTAGGTTTAGGTATGCAAAAAACATGTATTATTATATGTAATATAAAAAAAATAGATTCATTAATACCTATATAAAATGCAATAGAACAAACAATATAAAAACAAAATTATTTTAAGAATGACATTTTTAAAAAATTTTGTCACAATTATTCAAAATAGTAAATATATTATAATTTATAGAATTGTGAAAAATATTTGATATGTATATATATATATATTGTAACATGTATTTAATTAAAATAAACTTAATTGAATTTAAATTGAAATTTTTGAACTTTCATCTGAAAATTAAGTCAAAAAAACTTTTAGGGGTTAATGAACACCGCCTCCTCGTGGTTGACTCTAATTAACTCTTAAGTCTAAATGGATCTCAAACTATAATTTAGACAAGAAGGTGAGAAGAGATTTGATGGAAACGAAATTCGAACCTTTTTTTGTTTTGAAGTGAACGATGCATGGTGGAAATGAAAATCAAATTTTTGGTATAAACAATGACCGCCGGGGCGCAGGCTGAAGACCCTTCCTCTAATGGGTAACGCCGGGTAGTAATCTAATAATATCATGTTTTATTATATACGACTATAATACGCAAGTCCATCTGGCATTTTTTTTTTTATGAAAACCTTAGACTTTGTCAAAAAAACAGGCTCGGCGAAAAATGCCCCTTCTCATGCTCTGGACATAATACACGGACATAGTGAATGGTTTGATTACGTGTATCTATAATATAAATATATTGCATTTTTCACGGAGAACAGTGAGTATGTCTTCTTTTCCGCTCACAGATTATCGCGGTAACGTCCAAACACTCTGAATTGATTTTTATAAAATAGAATGTATTTTGAGTTTGTAATTTAAATTTTTCTCAATATTTCATTAAAATTGTGTTTATTTAGAACGCTAAAAACTACAGTTAGACGACCTACAGTCTTGTATGGTTCTAAAAAAGATTTAAGCAATAAGCCATTATTTTCGTGTTTAATAATAGTTCATAACACACCACACACTTAATTGTTTTTTGAAAACGTGCCGCTGAATCGTTGTTATTTTATTTCGAAAAAAGATTTCAATTTCGTTTTATTATTGTGTATACAAAACGACAGAAGAAAAGTGTATAACGCGACAAAATTAAAATGTTTTATTCAGTAAAATTTAATTAAAGTTCAGTAGTTACACTATGCGGAGAGGGAGGGGTGTCATTCTGGTTTTTCTTTCCGAGAGTGCGAACACGAGGAACGTCTACGTAGACTCGACGATTTTACATTTCAACGGGCAGTTTTCCAAAAAGACACACATATTCCCCATCACTGAGCTATATTGCCAAATATCCTAATTTACTTATCTATAGCTTGTAATCAAGGCCAGGATTTCAATGTGAAATTTATTAATTTTGGGTTCTCTAGAACGACGCATTCAGTACATATTATTCATTTGTTTCGTGTGTAACAGATAGGTATTTTAAAGGTGACACTTTTATTTTTTGCATTATTACAGGATTTAATTTTTTTAGCATTTAAAGCTAATTTTATTTATTTTTAGGCTTATTTTGGATGTGGTAAAATGCACCGAGTGCCAACTGTATATTATGTGGCCGTGACAGCAAGCAGAAAGTAATCGTTTTTAGATTTTTCCACTATTAAACTATATGCACAATGATTAATGGCTAAAACTGTAAAAACTATTTTGTGATACAGAAAATTATATACGAATAAATGCATTTTACTTTTATCTAAATAAGTTAAAAATAATATAACTATTGCTAAGATAATATATACATGGTAGGCAAAATTAATTTTTAAATTAAAATTGTATATTTCAATAATGAATATAAATAATCTAGATTAAATATAAGTTGAACGTTTTGAGATTATTTAAACATATTAAAATTTAAACATAACCTTACATTAAATGTTCTGCTCTCAAAATCATATTTCATGATATCCAGGGTGATTCAAAATGTATGTTACAGCCATTTTATTATTCAAAATAGAGGAAAAATTGATGATATGAAAGTTTTTTGATTTAGAAACATCTAAAATGATTTGAATATTTTATAATTTTTTAAAATATATAGGGAGGTTTTAGGAGGTCAAATTTAGAAACTTAAATGGGAATCTTTACTTTTTTTGCAAACATAATATGAATTGAATACATTTTTTTAATAAATTTTAGTGCTTGAACAATAATTCATTAAAGCAAAACTATATGCTTGAGATTAAAGATTTTATATAGTTCTAAAGTTGACTACTAGAATTTCCCTAAAATATTGTAAAAAATTATAAAGTGTACAAATCATTTTAGACGTTTTTAAATCAAAAATCTTTCATATCATATATTTCCCCTCTATTTTGAATCAATAAAGTAGACATAACATACATTTTGAATCACCCTGTGTGTGTATATATATATATATATATGATTAATTTATTAAGGTAACACATTTAAAACCAAAAATACATCACATTTTTTTTATTATTATGTAGTAAATTTAATTTCGTTGTCAATTTATAATTATTATAATTTCATTGATTGTTTTATGATTTCAAATTAACTCGTCGCATATTACACTGTACGAATATCATATACTCAGTTTTCTGATTTGGTTATGGTATACGCGGTATACGCGTTATCGACCTTAAACCAGCCATTAAACTGTTATGACATCATGACGACTCACCTTAAGATCTCTGTGCACGACTCCCTGTTCGTGCATGTAATCCACAGCTCCAAGCACTTGGCGGATCAAATGGGCGGCATCCTTTTCGGTGTACGAACCCTTTTGCACGATGCGGTCGAACAATTCGCCTCCAGTCACCCTACGAAAGCACAATAACAATATTTTAGCTAAGTTTTAACATCACTAAACCTATTGCGTTTCGAAAAAAAATTTAGTTTGGTCTACGCGACGAATAGACTTAATAGTTTGCCCTGAAACAGGGTTTTTGCAACCGTTATAATAACGTTATGGTCATAACGTTATATATGATGAAAAAAAAAACGATTTAAATTCGTAAACATAATTAATATTGAAAAGGGTAATCAAAATTAATTAATAAATACCATAAAACAAAACATAACGATTGATAACATAAATAATCGTATAATAATATATCCTTGAACGAAAAATAACAAAAATGAAATGATTTAAAATCCATTTATTTAAATGTTATAATATTGGCGGCATATGAATATAATATTTTATTCCACGCGATTTATTTTTTTATCTTATAGCAATCCATCTAAGGATTTATTATATTCTGTATCCGGGTCATTATTCCCGCATTAGATGATATTACTTTTAACGATAAACGCAAAACTTGTAAAACGTTTTACTTCTAAACTACGATTAACACAAAATTGTTTGAATTATAAATAACTTGAAAAGAATTTTTTTTTTCAAATGCAAGCCCTGCCTTGAAATTGGGTTTGGATCCATAGGCTTGAACACCAATTCAAACGACCATTGTTTGAGGAAAAAATAAATATTATATATTTTGGAATAGGAGGGTTAAAAATCAATAGTTGATAAGTAGATGCAGGTAATCCACAGTAAACTACAAAAACTAGAGAAAAACCTCCGGTGCCCATAAAAAAGATTATCAGTTGTCCTCGGCATCGGTTTATATAAAAGTACCATCACATTCACTTTTTTTTTATCGGTTACAATGCCACACTATCGACCACGGTGTAAAACGAAATGAGAATAAATTTATCTCACAAGAGAGGAATGCGCACAAACGAGCTAGCTATAGGTTTAAGGCGGATGACGATAAAATATAATAACGAAGTAGGCGAAGATATTCGAAAAATTTAATTGCACTACAAATGATGCTCTTTTTCGGAACCAGTTATGTATATAAAAACGACTAGCATCATAAAAGGGATTTTAATGAAATTTTTTTTTATCGTCTTAATTTGTGAAATGAATATTGCAAATGTAATAAAGTACTATGAGCGACTAACGATGTCTCGCGCCGAATGCATTTTAGCGCGAATATTCACGATGATAATAATATGATCAAGACTGAATACAATTAAATTGTAGTAGTGGAAGTAATACAATTATAATAATAATATTATTAACAAATTGTATACAGGATTCTACTGAATATTGGAATATTGGACAAGTCTTGTGACCAGAATTTAAAACCATAAGTTTCTGAAAATTTGGAAAGCTTAATTTTCACAACCCTCAGGCTTTTGATTTTGTGAGCATGCTCAACCTCATTTTTCCTTTTAATAAAACATTTATTCACGTTTTGATTTTTAAAATTTTTTAATATAACTATAGAGTATATCATATTTTCAAATTCCATTATTTTTTTTTCTGCTTAAGGTGCGCCCTGTGATGATACAACTTCTATTTTTATATGAAAACCACTATTTTTAATTGCGAATTACTTAGAGGATTTTTTTTTTTAATGTTGATATATCGAAATCAAAATTGTAAGGAGTTGGTTTCAGAGTTATTCAAATATTTATTTTAAAGATAAAAATCTTTAAAAATAGTTATACAAAAATATGACTATATGTAATATTAGATGTAATATTTATTATACTTTTCTTTTAAATTATTTATATTGATCAATAAATGTTACCTATCAACATTTTAAAATCATCTGTCTTTCATGTCTACTTAACTCATCATCATAGACATATTATTATTAGCAGGTACACAATGATATGTAACTCAAAAACTACTCGTTTAAATTTTGATTTGGATACATTAAAATTCCCCCAAAAAAATATCTGCTGAATAATTTAATGTGCAAAACGATGGGTGCCTATTCGAAAAACAAACTTTATATTGTATCAGGGTTATCTTTAAATAGTATAAAAAAATCTCAAGATTTCGAAAATATGGTTGTTAAATGTATTTAAAAATTTAAAAATTAAGAATTTGAATCTACGCACGATTTAAGCATAAAAATAGGACAAGCATGCTTAAAAAATCATTTTGTATGTATATATTTTTGTTTTCTATAAATTTAAATTAAATTGTATTATTTTTGTCATCAGTTTTTTTTAATTTTGACAGCCTCATAATATAGTATTAAACGTATAGTTTGAACAATATAGAAACGTATATATTGAACGTATAGTTCAAATAACTTATGGTACCTTATGTTTGTAATTTTAAGAACCAAATAGGAAATTCGAACCAAAAAATTTGAATTTTGAAAACCGAAATTGGAATCGGAACTGAAAAGATATCTGTTAAATCCATAAGTTTCGGTTACTTCGGTACAGATAACATGTACCTAGATTATCATTATGTACGTACATTTATGAGTTCGATCGTAAAATAATCGTCACGTTTTTAAAAAGACAACTCGAATGCCACTCGGATCGAACGACACCGCCAGCTATTTTATTTTAGGGAATCGCTTGTGATATTTTGTAACACATAATATTATGCAATAATAAAACAAATAATCAAAATTCATTTAAAACAAAGTGTTTTGTTTAAAATTTAATTTAATATCCACAATTTTTATAGTATTTATCAAACAATTTTGAATTGATATTATAATATTGTAAATATTGTGTGGTCGACGAGTTATTGAATTGCTGTAGGATATTGTTTAGGGTCAATTTCAGACACACAATTACGCTACTATATATTTTAGCAACTAAGTAAATTTTATAATAACTAGGTCATGTCCGTGAAGCGATATGTGCTGAGGTGACATAAAATGTTCTGTATAACATCACTGCGCAGGAGAGTCCAGCGACTGTCGTGAGATTTGATTTCACCGGCTAAGTGTTATTTTTTTCGATTATTGCACTTAAACGTTGAATAAAAGTGTTTCCGGCCGAAAACTGTCTTTGATAGGTAATTATTTTAGGTTTTTGAGCGTGTCATTCAGTACGGGCGATACGACAATTATGATATAACAATATACTCACAGTTCCATGATGAGATACACCTTGGACTTGTCTTCGAACGTTTCCAACAGTTGCACGATGTTTGGATGAGTGAGCCTGCAAAAAAAAAAAAAACAAATTAAACACGTTGAATAAATTGCATACGGTCGCTGTCGATGTTCCACATGATGTGTCGTCGACGACAAAACTGTTGTATCAGTCAGTCATCGTTTATTGTTTTATAAGACCCAAACGAGTGAGAAATTAATAATAATGATATTACTACCTACATATACACCGCGTATTTGCGGTCTAACAGTTTTTGCAGGTGTGTGCTGGGGAATTTCAAGTGTCGGTGGTGTTGGTGATGGTGGGGTTCAGTACAGCTTCCCGAGTAGGAAACTGCCGTGAGTGGCTTTACTGTTACAAATCATATAAAATGTAACGCTGTTGTACAATTCGCAGTAAAATATTATATATAAACGAACATTGACAATATTACGTACGACCGCAGTTTACGAATTCCTACAACGATTTTAACAACACGAAAAATCAAAATCGATTGTCGTGCGTTTCGAAATTCGAATAATGCCTATACTTGAACTTAGTTTAGAATAAAATACGAATGTTGTGTGAGTTAGTATTCTGTTCGCTAAACACATAAATTCAGTCAAAAATTTTTAGAAATTAAAAACATTCGAGGACAAAATATTAATAATTATAACAATCACGAACAATGATTCGCAACCACGGTGTTTTATAAATACGGAATTGTTATAATTAATTATTCAATTATGATATGTCGGATTAGATTATAATATATAAATGTATATTAATATATATATATATATATATATATATATATATATATATATATATATATGTGTGTATAATAATAGACTTGGATGATTGCATTTGATATGTCTTAATAGAATAACAGATAATTAAAAACAAAAAAAAAAAAATCATAAGACTTTCACACATTTTTTGCATTTGGATGTTAAAAATAATAATAAAAAAAAAAAAAACATTCGAAACTCTCTTGAACAAAATATTTTTTTTTCAAAGTTTTTATGCCAACAAATTATGTACCTAATAGTACAATATAATGTACTATAAGTACTGTCAATAACTGTAAAAAAAAAAAACATGATTTTTGTTCAAATCTAAAATGTAATATTTATATGATGATACTTAATACTAAAATGTTTCGAAGTAAAAGCTGCTACATGCACCTACAATATTTATGATTTGATGAATTAATATGATTTTTAAAATACGAGAATAGCTTTGATTTTTTTAAACATATCCAATTAATAAAATTAATGTTTTAATTTTAAGAGGAAAATAAAAAATTGAAAATACTCTGAAAATACTGATTTCAGAAATATTGTAACTAATCACTGATTAAAGTAATCAGTAATGACTGTACATAGTTAGGTTAACTTTCAGTTAAAATGCATGTTGGTCACTGGTCATCTTAACCAAAATTCAGTAGACGATATGAATACGTGTTAATTTTTTTTATATGTATATGTTCTTTAAAATACATTTTTTTTGTTATAATTTATAAATAGTGGTATTATGTAATTGTAAAATATGTATATAAATAGTAAGCTGTGTAAAGCGAGCTCAGGAATTAGGCACCGGACGTTCCTTCATTTATAATTTATTGATAGATAAAGAGCCATAATTATCAATCAATATAAGTCATACGCCTATATAATACATTATTTATATTGAGTGGCAATCGTACAAATTTAATACATTGATAATTCATGGTGAATATTTGTTATTATTATAAATTAATATAGAGATAAGTGCACATGTGCCAGATGTAGGAAGATGGGACTTTCAACCACTTCCTCGGAAGTCGTCAATGCCGAGCACTTGCAAGGGCCACTACAGAAGCGAATTTAAATAACTTTTATATATTTGTTTTCAGTCAGTTAGTTAAGATGAGCATAATATGGGCGTAAGCCATTTTATAGGGGATAGAGCCCTTTATCATGTATTATTACTTAATGCAGCTGTAAGAGCTCCGAGCGGGGGATTTGCCTGCCGCAGCTTATTTTATATTATATTGTATTGTATTGTTTTGTTTATTGAATAAACGATGCTCACGGCGTCTTGGAAGTAATACTATCTAACGGTGAATTCCCTCCTGAGACACTTTGAAGTTTTTTTTTTTAAAAAAAAGGCTTTCATACTTTTAATGCTCACTAAAAAAAAAAAAAAAAACCAACAAATAGAAGCGACTGTTGTTGATATTTTTGTAATCAGTAGATTATCGTTTAAGTGATGGCATTAATATCGTCTTGTAGTTAGATGAAAAAAAAATGAATTACATTTTTATATATTCAAATGGTTTACTATCGTATTATTTATGACATTGCTAATTTCAATTAGCATATTATACAGGTTAATAACAGTCGTAAATTAATAACCAACTCATCAACACTATCTTTATATCTTATCCGACATAGATAAATTGACAAACACCTCAATTTAATTTTGTTTTATTTATTGTGCTAATGTAGACTATTAAATTTAATGTGATAATTATTAACAAGATGTTAATTACTCCAATAATTATTATTTTATGGATATACCTAATGCTATTTTGCCATTAGCTTTACATGCTATTTACACGTCTTGGGTAGTACAGAAAACGTTTTTACTGGCTTTATTTGAGTATTTTCGAATTAAAAATATCAACTAATACGGCCGACAATTTTCATTTTTGAATCACCGTGCGGCGTCGGTGGGTGGTGAAGGTTCGTCCAAAACCAAACGAGATTTCCGATGTATTTCGCGGACGTGTCGTAAATCTCGACCGGGCTGTATATGATAGTAATAATACACCGCGGGGAACATCGGAAACGACCTATAGCGTGCAGGGCGCCATCAATTTCCTGCAGCTGCCGGAAAATCGTTTACCGAGAGTAAAAAATATGCGTCACATGGATCGCGGGTCGAGGGGCAAATACAACATCGTCGCGCCTTTTTATTAAACGAGTCGCGCTATTCGCGCTCGCAAACAGCTGCGATGTATTTAAATCCTCGTGTCACATCGAAACGGTCGTTTTTCGTGTACACACTTATATATATATATATATATATATATATGTGCATATATTATTATACTCGTACCGGGGTGGTAATTTATTATACCGTCGTGTATGTCGCCTTATCACGGAGACGCGTTAAGGTGACGCCGTAAATCCCCCGGCGAACGGTATACCTCGAGGAACGTGGGTAAATGATATTACACGTACGGATTACGCAGGGTTACGTAGATTACACGTATCATAGGGTTGAAGAAAATATGATTGTAATACACACACATATATATATATCGTTATAATATAATATGTACACGCACGCCGTGTGGCCGAAACGGCGGAAATCTAGTGAAAATCTAGTGTGCGGAATCGTGTGATTCGTGTAACAGCTATTTGTAAGCATTGGGTATAATAAAATTGAAAATACTGTGCAATATTAAACTTAAACTATTGGCGTGTGTGGAAATTGCGTCAAAATATTTCGCGGTACGGATTACAAAGTCTGATGCATCTGAACAACTCTTGACTGCGCAGCAGTTGGGTCAAAACTGAGAATTACTCGAATGTGTTGATATGGACCAACCAGAGGACGAGCTTTGAGATGGACGAAAAGGAGCTTTGAAGTGTATGTATTTAAATAAATTGTAAAAACTGTTTAATATTGTAATGATTTGTTTATTATAAATTCAGTAAATCGACTGGCGTGAAGGTGCTTGCTGTAGCCCGGTAAAATCACGTCTAAATTGATGCCGATTCGGGCTCCCTTATATATTGGTTACTCCTCCTATCGGTACCTACGTCGTCCTAGTAAGATAGCATTGACCTCATTCGTTCTGTCGTGTATGATTGCGCTAGTTCCAGGAAATGCCATCTGCCCACGCTCTGTCGTCGAGTGGCGATAACCCACCGGATGCGACTAGTCCATACATTATTATAATTCCTAGTATTTCATATTTTTTATTAATATAATATAAAAATGATATCATATTATTTAATTCACACGTCCTAATTAATTAGATAATTTCTCGGAATCACTGGTCGTTCGAGACCGCTTTTTATTATCTTCATATTCTTTATTTATTGAATTTATTACTTGCTCGTCTTTGGTCTATGATTTCAATTCTCAGAACTTCTTATATTACTCTTTTGAATATTTTTATGGTCGGTCAACGCGCCTACGGTTCAGTAATTATTTATAAGGTGGTTTGTGTTTTAACGGACATCGTTCCCCCTTACCTTCGAGGTCGTTGCTGATTTATTAATGTTCATAAAAGTTATGTATCGCCAGGTACATAGCAGTGTATAGAAGAAATAGTTTCTTTCCGTTCGTGTCGAAAATGCTGCCATCAGGTTAATCAGTAAATGACCGTATGGTATACGTCACAGGTGGTGCAGATATGATTGTTTCCAGTATTCCATCCTTGACATAAGGCTGTATATACGAGGAAGCGTTGAGTGTCCTAACCTAACCTTATCCTAAGTAGGTCGGTTCTTGTCTTCTGGATAAGTCTTTTTAGGGATACAAGGAGACGATTGACATTTTGATATGGTTTGGTTTGAATTGCTTTTTTTTGTCAAGAGTTGAGAGTGAGATTATTCATAATTGTTTCAATGTAAGAAAAACTTGGTACAAGTATAGCCGTGGGGGAGGCGTAGCGAATCAAGCAGATTGGTCAGCTCTAACATTGATGGCAATATCACTTATTGTTCAGCAGCACTCCGAATAAGATCCAACGTACTCTTACCGTGCGTGTGTGTGCTTATGTGTGAATATGTAACGTATGTGTACATCCATTATCCGTCCTATTCAAACGGCAATATGTATGTTGGCTCTTGAGGAACTACTTAGAGTGACAAACTATCACTCATAATATAATATAATACCTTTATCCGAATATTATATCGCTCTGCTTTGCGAGAAAAATAATACAATTGCAAGTGACAATTATTCATTCTTTCGAGACTCGCCAATGGACCCTGGGGACATTACACTGCAGTCAAGTTCCAAACGACAGATTTATTTTATTAATAAAATACGGCTTGGTTGTTTAAAAAAACAAAAAATTATTATTATCATATGATGATAACGGTTAGGTTTGGTTTTATATTTAATGGGTTCAATGGCTTTTAATTAAAACATCGAAAACAATGCACATAGAGCACATATAATATTATTGTTTAGTAGTAACTATATCTGGTTTTATATTTACTCTAATAATTAAAGTAAACATTGATTAAATATATGTAGTAAGCTGATAGTAAATTGTTTGATTTCTAGGTTTGACTAAAACAGAACTAAAATAAGCACATTAATATTTTTGACTCTAACTTATACATTTCTATAAATATAATGCGTTATATTGTATTATTAAGTGTTAACCTAATTAAAATATTATGTACGATTAAATTAAAATAATAAATCACTCGTAATTGTACGTAATATTCAACGGTAAATTTATTGACATTTTTTTAATGGTAAAATATTCTCTTGTCACTTATAATTATAATGTTATGCATTCTATCATAGCATAATTAATAACAGCGGTATAGCGTTTACTTATAAAGTCAACTCCCAATAAACGAATGAGAAAACTGAGAAAAAGTTCATTACCTATATAGAGAGTTCATTACATAAAAATTCATTATGTCAAAAGGAAAAACCGACATATTTTGTAATAACGAGATTTTGGGGTAAATAAACCATCACAAATTGTTATTCATTTTCGTCTGATAATCCAAATATGTAAAATTATATGCGAAAAATATGTATACACGTGTCAGTATTAAGTTTATTTTATTTTTCAAAAGTCTGTCATTTTCATTCGTATGGAGGTACCTCTACTTAATCGTTCAATAACGATGTAATGTGACTCGCTCCTTAAGGTACTAAGTTTCTCTCCATGCTATTTTTAATTTTTAAATATTAGAACTCTGGCAGATCAACATTTAAAATAACAATTCCTCCTCATCAGCATTTTTTGGCTTTCACAAGTCTTGAAGTTTCATCTTCCAGTCGTTACAGATACTGTAGAATCGATTTTCGTAGAGACGTTAACTACTGACTTATTTCTTATTTGAATAGCGATAATTGTCAGGAAAACTCTTTAATAGAAAGCTCCAGAATTGTAAAAATACATTATACCTCGAATGCTTTGGTCAAAAAGACTTCGTTAAATCGAGGGGACCAAAATCCATTTGATTTTTTGTTATATCGTGAATGGCATTGGTATTGCAATCCGATTTAAATTTACTATATCATGAATTCAGGGACTGGTACCTTGATGTTTTTATGATTCCGGTACTTAATTATTTCATGAAGAGGTTCTGGTTCCGGTTTATGATTTTCTTTTATTTAAGGGTTCTGCTTCCGATTCTGGTTCCAGTTCCAATTTTTGGAAAAGGTAATCAAATAAATAACTGGCTCTAAACAATAATAATAATAGTTTATCAATTAATATAAAATAGCTGACAAATTGAGTATAAGTTTCGGGGAGGGGGAGGAACAACATATCACAGTAAAACAAGTATTTTTTTTTTTTGAAAATATGTGTTCCGGTTTCGATTTTGAATATTTTAAAGGTTTTAAGGTTCCAGAACAGGTTTTTTCGGTTCGGTTCCAGTCCCTAAATTCATGATATACGTAATAATATATAAAATATTTCATTAATATTACAATGAATTTTGGAGGCGCGATTGGATATTAAAACTTTATCATAATTCCTTTATTTTTTTTTGCGTTTTCGTTTTAATATTATGCGCATCTATTCGTGGGACGACAGCAAAAGCGTCGGGTACTTGGGCTTACGTAGTGTTTCATATGATTATGTTCATTTTTTGTTTTACTAAGCGTTTGCTTTTATTATATTTTGTACATATTGTATAATACAAATAATTTGTTATATAATACATTATAGCGATGACGTTTCCTCAGAGTGCTCGTCGTGGCGAAGGCGTTTAAAATATTATATAATATATTTATTATAATAATTATTGTTGTGATATCATTATTTATTCTTTGAATTGCTTCTTTGATGTAACGACCAAGTTATAATTATCGGGAGTTTCATTAGGTAGCTTTATTTACTGCAAACCTTTATTGGCGGTATTCGACAAAAAAAAGTTCTAGAAAAAAATGACCTTTAATCGATATCATATTTAAATGTGGTTTTTTTTACAGTAATTCGCAAGTCATTTTTTATTGAACGGATATTAAGTTTCAAATTCTTTAACTGTGGTATAAATAGTTATTTTTTAATGTTATAATATAGTAGATGTAATTTTTTTTATAACTAATTAATATGATACCTAAATATTGTACACTGATGTTTGAATTAAGTTTTATTAGTCATTATCCGAGGCGATTACCGTGAATATACAATCAGTGACGTGTAACTACAACACTGTCAGAGACTAAAAGTTATCATACAAAACGCGATTAACAGGGTAATGAAAAAAAAATAGTCATTAGTATGTTGTGAGTCGCTAAAATTTAATCATTTTCCAAAATGGGTCGTACCGTTAAAAGTTTGGGAACGTCTGGACTCTATACAGTGAAACATATTTGATCTGAATTCAAATGCTGAGGACTTATCATTGTTTCAGACACGAGTCTCTTGCTCATAATGTACTTATGTACCTGCCGTATATATATTAAGTTTAATTATGTATTTGGTGCGTTTTTTTGTGTTCTGAGGTTTAGTATGTGCACACGGGAGGTATACGATTAAACGCAAATAACTTGACGTTTATCATATCTTTGTTTGCAAAACGTAGATAGTTATAATATGTCGCACAAGTTAAAGCATTATAAACAGAGTTAAATAATTTTGGTACTGATTAAAATGGGTACAATAATAGTATGACTGTGAAATGATTGGACGTGGATTACCGATATAGTTCTAAATTAATTATGTTACGATCTCTTTGATATTTCTACGTTATGATTAGTGGAGAGTGATTCATATTTGAATAATTATATATTCGCACAGTGAATACAAGTCTAAGAGCGATCAATCAAATTAATTCCAAACTTAAAATTATGTCTAACGTGTCCAACAGCAGAACTGATATACAAGGTGATTCATCAAGCACGTTCACCCCCGTTTTTTTATTTAATAATAAATTTATAAAATACATATAATTATGATTCATCATTGATAATAATTTTTAAATATACTTTAAGACCATCATTTTAGATTCTAGAGATTTTTTGTACTACATAAGGAGTGTTTTGTGACGATACAAATTTCTGTTTTTCAAATGAGAACCCACCTTTTCTACTACAAATTATTCGGTGTACATTATTTTTTTAAACGTTTGATGTACTTAATTCAAAATTCGAATGAATAGTTTTTCAGTTATTAAAATGTTCATACTAAGGATAACAGTCCTTAAAAATGAGATTACAAAAATATCAATAATATATGTATAATATAGGATCTAGTATTTATTATACTTAGACCATTTTTATGAATTATGAATGTTGATAGATTATTATAAATTACTAAAACTTTCAAATTTCCATAGCCCCCGTATATTTAAAACCCATTATCATGGATTTTGTATTCCTAGTACATAAAGTTAAAAAACTCAAAAACTATTCGTTCTAATTTTGATTTTAATAAGTCAAAGTTTTCAAAAAATCATCTGTTTATAATTTACACATGAAAAGGGGGTTCTCGTTTGAAAAATAGATGTTTGTATCTCTACAGGGCACTCCTTTAGAATTACAAAAAATCTCAAGAGTTTGAAAATATGGTTGTGAAATAAATTTAATATAAATAGTGTGTACAGTGTATATGTTATTATAAGTAAATTTATCAATAAATAAAAAACAAAAAATACGATTTCAAACACCGGAGTTGAATTAATTTAATTAATGAAAGCAAGTGCCACTGACCTTTATATTATTGTGTTTAATCGGAAGTAATAATAATAGTAGTAATCATAATAATACCAAACACTGCAGGTCTGTCGCTAATATTATTTTAATAGATTATTTTGTTTTTATCACTTGTGCAGCTGTTCGCAATGTGTGCACATGTGCGCTTCTGGCAAAACAAAAATCGTAAAACAAACTAAACGATCTGTGTATATTTATGATCCGCGACGGGATCCGGTAAGAGTAATTATATTATTTATTATCTACAAAATATTTAATCGGCGGACGGTTGTTTCCAGTTTATTATATAGCAGCAGCAAGGAAATCAGGGCTTAAATATAAATCTATTCGCTTAACGTGTTTAGTTTTCTATCCAATACGCACAGTCGTAATCGGTTTCGTGAAAAGTTTAACGTCATCATAATAATAATATTATAATATAGTGTTAGCGATGTAGGTTTTTCTAAAAAAAATACACACACTGCGAATACTAGTAAATTGAAGAAACGGTTTTCATTTTCACAGTCTGTGCACGTTTTTTTGGTAGCCATTGATGTAACACCGCTGATAATATAAGAAACCAATCTAAAGTATCTAGTCAAGTCACAACAATAATTACTTACTAAAATATCTTTAAAAGAAAAATCTATTACATTGAGACTACCATATTAATGATATATATAGTCTATATATGTAGTCTATATTATGATAAGTTCCCATTATAACTCGTTATAACAGTAAATAGTTATGATTGCGTCGAAAGATGATCTTCCAGGAAGTTCACATCATGTACAGTGTTGTGTGTTATCTAGATAAAAATGTTTATCTTTTTATCTTATCTAGATAAATAAAACTCTTATCTGACTATTTGTAGATAATTAGATAACTGTTTTTATTAATTTCACTTGATTTTGATTAGCAAGATTGTATTACAATGCATTGTGCCTATGATTAATTCAACAACAAAATTAAATGTCCAGGTAATTAAAAATGTTCAATATATGAATATGTATTAAACATTATTTTTTCTTATTCAAATTTATGAATTTAATCTATATTGTATTTTAATATATTATAATAAATAAACAAAAATATTAGTTAATAAGTATGTGTAAACATTATAATTTAATTTATAAAATTTTCAAAAACCTAAAAACTGGGTATATAATTATCTTGGTTTTTTTTTCTAGATAAAAAAAATTATCTTAGATTTTATCTAGATAATTTATTTTTATTTTAACCGTTATATTATCTATTTGATTTTTAAGTTATCTGTGCACATCACTGATTGTGTATAAACAAGGGCTTGCGTTTGAAAAAAAAATTTTGATTTACGTTATTTACAATCTAAACATTATACAATTTTTGCGTTTATCGTTATTTATAAGTAAAACAATGTACGACTTTTTCGTTTATCGTTAAAAATTTATATTCAATGCGGGAATAATGGCCCCCATATAGAATTCAACGAATTCTGGGATTAATTGGTGAGATTAAAATCAATCACGTGGACTAAATATTTGCATAAAACAAATATTATGATTTTTAAGTAAATAGATTTTAAATTATTCCGTTTTGTGTAATTTTTCGTTTAATATTACACGTTATATATTTCGTTTTGCGTTTAAATAATATATTATAAATTTTACAATCATATACCTATATTATATGTTTTGTTAATCGTTATGTTTCGTTACATGATATTTGATTATTTTTGTTTATTATTTTCCGTTTTAATTACGTTTTCAAATTTCAATGGTTTTTTTGTTATGTACCCTGTGAAAGGTACACAACGGGTAACTCCCTTAGAACTTATATAATATTACTATAGGCAGAGAAGATATTACAAAAATAATGTATTTAAACAAATTGACATAGAGTTAGAAATTAAATAATATTATCGATATTAATTTACATGGTGAGAGGAGGGACTAGAGAGGTTGTGGAAATTATCAAAATTCTATAGAGCTCTTAAATGAACATTAATATTTATGATTTTGGGATGTCATACAACAATAATTTTAACACTAATATAATAATCTGATTTCACCGAATGATAATTCATAACAATATAATTGCACATACAGTTCTTTATACGTTAGAATGGTAGTCTAAAATATATTTTTTTAAATGATTATCGTCAAAGTAGGAGGTACATGGTTAATAACAATTTTAGTACAAAAAACAAATACAATTTAGATTAATAAATTGTGTGTAAAATAAGCAAATTATTCATTTTTTTTTTTTTTTTTATCAGAAATGTTCTCAGCGTGTTTTTTATTTGTGTAAATATATAATTAAATATATATTCAATATTCATATTGGTATATTATTACGAAATGCATTGCATAAAAATTATGACTAAATTAAAACGTTCAACCTTAGTGTGTGTAGCAGTAATTGAAGCTAAATTATCGAAATTTCTTTCATATAATATCAATTTGTTTATGTACAGTGCATCTATTTTATATCCCGTCAAACTTATTTTTTGAAGAAAAATACGAATCGCTCCACCCTAATGGTTATCGGTGTAGTGCTTTTGTCGGAGGTCTATATTGTTAAATCATAGGTATATACAATCGACTCAACAGAAACAAAACAAGTAATTCGAGGAGATTGAAAAAGAATTGAACCGCCGACAACTGTAGGCCAATGATGATAATATAAACCAGGTGTTAGACTATACAATATATAAGGTCATGATTTGAACGGAAAATTATTTGCTTTTATTTTGCGATGCTCTCGCGAACAATGGTATTCGGTATTTTCTAATAATTGCAAAAAATCAATTTGTACATCAAAGTGTTCAATAGGACATAATATTATTTTATGTTTTGCATTTTTTTGTTGTTTTCCATCACGTTTTATATTGTTATATTAATAGAATTTCTGATGTACTCTGTCAGATCGGTGCAATAGAAAATAAAGAAACATTCCGTAATATTCAATTTAAATATATTATAAGAAGAAATAATGTTAGAAATATCTGAGGAAATATTTTTACAATTTTGCACCCCATTTCGCGTGCTATTCTTATGGACGGATCTGCTTTGATTGAATCACTCCTATGTTTCCAGTTACTTTATCTCGTCAGTGGGAATTTGAAAAAAACAAAACTTTAATATCGATCATGTAAAATGTACAACCAAATAATTGAAAATCACTGTTCATAATAACATTATGCCATAAGTATGTGGATCTAGTATCTAACGGTGAGTCGAAAGGCTCAATTTTGATGCAGCTGAGTCAATCGTTTCAGCCAAAAAACTTGATTTTTATTTCCACCAAAACGAAAAAGGTTCGATATTCGTTTCTGCTATATTTATTTCTAGCTCTGTTATTGAGACGGAATTTAAGAACCCCTAGTCAACCTATAACTGTGCTATCGGTGTACGACGGAAACATTTTAATTTCAAAAGTTCAAACCAATGTCCAAATCATTTAAATCGACAGTTGCAACTTAGGTTGCAAATTATGTATGCAAAAACATATTAGATGTACCTAATATAAAAAAAAAACGATTCATGAATACCTACATCGACGTAATAGAACAGTATAAAAACAAAAATACTTCAAGAATGGCTTTTTTTAAAAGAGTTATGCAACAATTATTCAAAATATTAAATATAGGGTGCCCCAGGAAGATCTGACATATGGAATAACTTTTGTTGTATCAATATTCAATTTTTTTTTGTTTAATTTATAGACGTTTGTGCTACATGTATAATTAAAAAAATGTTTTTATTTTTTGATAGTGAAAATACATTTTTTTTTTTTTTGAAAAATGTAAAATAGCCAGTTTATAAATATAGTTTTTAGAAAAATTTTGATGGGGAAAATATCTCTTAAAGTGTAATTGTTTATTTTTAACAGTCTTTTGAAGTTTTTAAAAATTTGAATTATTTTCTTTTTTATTGTTATAAAATAAACTACTATTATTAGTTAACTTAACCGATAATTGATTATAATGACTATTATCAATTTATTTTTCTAAAAAATTTCTAAAAACTTGAAAAAATTGTAAAAAATAAACTATTGTATTTTAAGGGATATTTTTATCATTAAAATATTTTTTAAAAATTATATTTACAAATTAGCTATTTTACATTTTTCAAAATTATTTTTTATTTTCACTATTAAAAAATAAAAGCAATTTTTTTATATTATGCATGTAGCACAAGCATCTATAAAATAATAATAATAATAATAAAAAAATTGAATATTGAATACAACTAAAATTATTTTATATATTAGATCTTCGTAAGAAACCCTGTATATTACGATTTATAAAATTGTTAAAAATATTTGACATATATATATATATATATATATATATATATTTAATTAAAATCAACTTAATTGAATTCAAATTCAAATTTTTGAATTTTAATTTGAAAATTAAGACAAAATCGTTTTGGGGGCCAATGAGAACCGCGTCCTCGTGGTGGCCTCTGAATAACTCTAAAGTCTAAATGGTTCTCAAACTATAATTTAGACAAGTAGGTGGAAAAAAATTTGGTGAAAACAAAAATCAATTTTTTTGCCCGGTGGTAGTGGCGTCGAAATCTATGTTTAGGTCCAACAGGTCACATTTTATTAACCACTATGACTTTGTTTCCAGTAAATAATATATATTGGAGTATATTGGGGCGTGGTGGTAAATATTAAATGGCATCATTTAAAATTGAAGTTCAACCTGCGTCTGCTTATTATTTACGTTGCAGATAAAACACGATAACGGTTAAATGCATATGATAAATAAGTATAATGATTTATAACAATATGATATACCTACACACATGACAGACGACAGTACCAATATCGATTCACTGGTGACCCACAAGAATTAGTATCATTTTCGTGGTTGATATGTTTTCAAGTTTTTAACTAATTTTTTTCCGCATTTTAGGTAGGTAGGTGCACATTACGGGCAATAGCTCAAATGTTCGTCCAAACGATATCGACCATGTCAACGACGTGGTATATATTTATGACATATTTTGAACGACCTTTACTGCAACAGTCCTCCGCACTAAACTATAATTAATTATCTACCGAGCATGTACTTTCAGTACCCTATAACTATCAACAATGTAGCCTTTTCCCCTGAAGTTGTAACGTAAATAACATACCTATCATACAAACAGCCGACCGCCCTATTCAGATAGTTTTCCTCCTACACGGTCAACGCACAAACTTTAATTTCAAAACACTAAACTAACACCACCTCCACAAAATCGTAATGTTTAATATAAATCAACGTTTTAAATGCCAACACCGCAACCTACGCGACCACGTCGACCTACATAAAACAAATAGAAGTTTTTTGAGGAAGGGGGCACAAGTCAAATTTTGAAATTTTCAGATTATACATCAATTTTGAAGGAAATTTTCTTTTGGATCAAATGGTATCACTGTTATTTATATGTAATTTTTTTCATTTTTGTGAGCCTAGATAATTATTGGTTAGCGAATTGTCAAAAGTCGTATTATTTTAAATTTGTTTTGGTAAAAAAAAAAAAAAAAAAAGGTTTATTGGTATATTTTATTGCTAATTTAAAAGCCATGTTATTATAGAATTTTAGAAAAGCGAATGGTCAGAAGCCAAAATAAAATAAAAGACACAATTCATTCTACAGTTATTTTGTCATTAAATCAAAAGTAAAATTTGGTTTTGAATATTTTGAAAAATCAATAAAAATAGAATTCGAAGAAATACGAAAACAGAATTGATAAAGATCTAAAGTAGGTGTATTTTTAATTTTAATGCATTTTTAGTTTCTCTATTGATAAGTGGATCTTTTTGAGTAGTGTCCTAAAACTGTCTCTACATCGACTATTTCTCTAAGCCAGTCTCTAGAAATTTAGGTCAAAATATAATCCTTAATAAACCTAAATTAATAATAATATAATATAATATAATAATTATAAGTAATATTTGTTGATCTCATCATTAATTCTTTATTAAAAAGCAAATAAATAAATAAAAAAATATTAAAATGAGCGATTAATTATCTTATCTTTATTTAAATTTTCTTCAATATGCAAAGCAATTTCGAGTTTTAAAAAATATGCAAAAATATGCAATAATCATTAAATAAGCAGAAATATGCAAAAAAAAAAATCTCACCATTAATTTCAAACCATTGCAGTTCGCAAAGATTACTGACAATAATCCAAAAATTTGAAAAGAAATAAAAATGGAATATCCAATTGCATAGTTATTTACGTTTTATAACAACAATGTTTGTGTTTATTTATAAAAACGTTTTTTAAATTTTTAAATTTGGATATTTTGATCAATTACCGATCTAGAAGTTTGCGGTGTATACAGTAATAATTTTTGGAACTTAATGCACTTATAAAATACTAAATATGCATGCACTTATGCGCAAAATAAGTATAAATATGCACTTATTTTTCTTTTTCTCTTAATTTTCATTATTACAAATATTTTACCAAAACATATTTTTATATTTTAGAATTTTGACTAAATATTTATTAAATAAAATGAGACATTTTATGTCAACTAAGGATTTTAAAAACACGATACAATACAATACCTAGTGAAAATAAATATATATTATAGTGAAGTTTTTTTTTTTTTAATGCCAAATTTTAAAATTTTATTATAAACTTGTTATTATTATAATCATCATATATGCTTTAAAAAATGGTAAAATTAATAAATATGGTCCAAATTAAAAAAATATAACATATTACAAAATTACTAAATACGCAAAAACATGCACTATAAAATTTTAATATTTTTTTTTGGTAGTGTCGTGAAATTGATTTCAGTTCTACTCAGCGATAAAGTCCCTCTATAGCCCCGAGGAAACCTGAAAATTGCAACGACTTCTGATCCCTAGACTATAATAAGAGGTATAGGTATGCATTTCGACCGTCGCGCCTTAACGCATTTTCCGCGTAAAACGTTTTTCTTTGGTTCGGTTTTGAAAATCGTATACGACATCATATCGTAACACACCTGTCGGTAAAACGTTTTTGCGGTGTAAAGTGCCAAAACGGAATTATTCAAAACGTCGTCCTTATTGCACGGGTACAATATTATATGGTTGAAATGGCTTTCCGGTGCAGTTTTTATTTGCGTACAGACGATTATGCCATCCCCGCCGCGAATCCGAATATTACAACTGCTCCGAAAACTGTACGTTATTATGGTAATATCACACGATACTGCGTTATGCACTGGTACGCTTTGGGAAATTATCGCATATTTTTATTATATATTATTATAATATCGCGTAAGAGGCATATTATTTATACGAATGCTCGCGAAAAAATAATATAATGACATACGAGCGTAGTGCGAATAATACGCGTTGCATAATATGATGGGTAGTGCTCTGAATGGGGGGCATGATCAGTTTGGGCGCGGTGTGAAAAATTTACCTAAAAATTGTTAACACTTTTGGGCGCGTTTATGATAACGCGTTTGGGTACAAAACCGTGATTAGTAATCTGTATCTAATGATTAGAACCATGTTTTGCGGCAAAACAAATTAATTGATCACATTAATTAAATAGAAAATATCATAATATTGCTAATAATGACTGATAATAAATATATAACGCACTAATATCATATAAAAATTAAATTGGGACAACGTTTTAAGAAATAAATAAATCTTTAAATATTTTTAGAAGGCTATTGAGCCAACCTTGTGGTGTCTTCTGGGTAACGCTAATAGGCTCAGATTAAGACGTATAAATATTGCATGTGCCAAATGTGCTATTACGAAGGGAAATTATTATGCCCAAGCGTTGTATGGATTTAAACACAGAAGAGTTCTGTTTTGAGTAAATGCGCTCAGATATAGGACTGGACCGGATTTAAAATGTTAACTGAGGACCTAACTCAGACTAAACCGCCGGTTACATTTTTTTTAGACTGGATTAGATTGGTAGTTAAATTAAATTTTATAAAGTCGACCTCCAGGATCGGACTGCTGGTTCGATCTGAAAAAAAAAATTGGACCAGACTCTGGTACGACTTCGTTTATTATAGTCCGAACCGGACCATTATTATGGTTATTCAGTACAATTATATAAATAATTTTAATATATTGAAATTATATATTTGGAGTTTTTTAAATTTAAAATACAATTTTTAAAATTATTATTAACAGAAGAAAAAAATTAGTTTTTTTTGCCATTTTCGATATTTTTAATGCATACGTAGCGTTTAATTTAAGATTTTTTAGGTCATTACTTTTTTATAGCACATATTTCAGTACTTTTAAGTGCTATAAAATCCGAGTCCCGCTTATAAGATTGAAATGGAAATTTTCAAAGAATGTAAAGAATACTAAAATGCAACGTTATCGATGTTGGAATTCGGTAAAAACACTAGATGCTAATATTAAAAAATAGTTAATTATGAATCTTATCGTGCACACCAAAAGTATGAATTTAATATTTTGATATTTTGCCCGAAACGTGTATTCTAGTGTTTCTATATCTTCTTAATAAATCTTCGTTGGTCACTAACAATTAATTTAAATACTCTGTAAATACGTATATTATACAGGGCGATTCACCAACCACGTTCACCCTTATTTTTTAAAACACTGATTTTCGGAGTTTTTAAATATTATACTTAAAGACCATATTTTCCGAAATAATGTGCAATCGAATCGTAATTGAATCGTTTATAAAAAAAAATTATTTATTCAAAACCAAAAGCCGGAAATTTAAAAAATTCTCGATTTATTTTATCGCGGAACTCCACGATCAGTCTGCAAAGACTTCGAGCATTTACGAAATACAAAAATTACAAAATAATATAAACATATTTGCAGTATTTCATCATTGTTCGTCGTTGATGTTATTAGATTTGTGTTATTAAAAATGTTTTCTCGTAAGGCAAAGTCTACAGATTCATCCGTAAGGTTTTCGGACAAAAATAAAATGCCATCTGAGATCCATAGTGTTCGATTTCGATCTCAATACCACCTAGTCTCGAATACATTCTCATAATGATAATAAACTCAACTGTTGTCATCATATTTTATTTACCTTTTTTTCGCGTTCCATTGCTAGCTCGTGATGTTTATATATTTTTTTTTTCGGTTCGGTATATTATTTTACCAGAGTGAAACGTAATTTATGGGTAATATATTATACCTATAAGTCGCTGGAGACTTACTCTATGTCCTTGTTTATATGAAATTCGAATCACGCAACATCGTCGCAGCCGGTCTAAATGTTATGTACGTTTTTCGTATTTTTTTTAATTTCTATTATTTTCTTTGAAGACTTCTTCATTACATTTCAGTGGTTCAATTTCGACTCATCGACTAGTTTAGTATGTCATCGCGTATTATATTACATTATACACTGCAGTTAGTTATCATTAGAGTTAGAATGTTGATGACTTTTGCATTTTTTTCCTTTGATTATATACAATGCTATCTTAGTGAAAAATTTGTTTCATGCTCCCTTGATGCAGAATATTCTAATTTATATTTTGTATTTTTTTGAATTTATCAGCATTTTTAGTTATAAATGCATTTTTTTTTTATTTTTTAACATCATTTTTCAACATTTTTAAGTCATTTATTCATATTTTAGGTCATTTTTATAGTTTTTGTACAATGTGGGGAGGGCATTTTTCTCAAATTTTAAATTTTAAAGAAAATTTGTATAACGTTTAAAAAAATCATTTTAATATTGTTATTGTGGGGTTTTTGTTGTGATTAAATTTATTGCGTATCGATAAGATTTATTGTTTGAGTATTATAGACGCTTATGGAACGTTACGCTTATTGAGTATTACATTTATAAATTGTCTGGAATAAAACCGATAAACAAGATTAAATTGACATAGATGATTTTTTAGATTATTTTTAAGTTAATTTTTTGAAGTTTTTAGGGCATTTTTGTGTGTTTTTAGGTCATCAACATCTTAATTTTAGTTATCATAATATCATTATTTTACTTCGCATTTATTTAAATTTAAACCGTTAGTATTTTGAGAATACCACTTCATGACCATAACTTCAAATATGTAGGCCACTAATGCAATTTACGAGTGGTTTCTGATTTAACGATATTATATCTTATATAGATATTAAAATATTATTATAGTCTATGATAATAAGTGTAGTTAGATATGAAGTTTTATGGGTAATAATGTATAAAATAAATGTAATATTTATTTTAGTAGGTAGGTACACTCGGGAAATTTCAACACATAATAAAACACTTATGGTTTCATTTTTAAAATCGTTCAATGACACAACAAATCTTAGTACAATAAATTTAAAACTACTCAAATTTTACAATACTCGACATATATGTTTTTAGTCACGAAAAAAAAAAGTACACATAATAATAAATTATTTGGTCGAGATCGACAAAATTATGCAACACATTATAGGTAAAAACATTGCGAATAGTTATCATAAAATCATCCTTTTATTAAGAATTTATTTAAATTTCAAACGTTTGTATTTTGAGTGTACTACCTCATGACCGTAACTTCAAAAATGTGTATGTCACTAATGCATTTTACGAGTGGTTTCTGATTTAAAATTATATCTTATATAGTCCGTGATAAAAAGTCTAGTGAGCTTATACATCGTACTATATAAAATACACGTAATATTTAATCTCGTGGGCGTTCATCACACTTGGAAAATTTCGACAAATAATAAAACGCCTGTGGATTAATTTTAATATTCCTTCAATGGCACAACAAATTTTAGTGTTTAGAAATATGTTAGGGAATTTACTCTGTAGGTAATAGCAGTTGATTTTGGTGTTGTTACAGTGACGAGCTCTGCATTTAATTATAATATATTATTATTTAGAATGCAAACAACTCAAATTTTATAATTTAAATTCATATTCATCGAACGGGTCGTAATTGTTTTTATTCACGAAAAAAAATAAATATATATACAATTTAATAATATATTTGGTCGAGATTGACAAAATTACGACATTTAGGTATAAGGTGTTTCGTTTAAAGGTAAACACACATTTTTTCGAAAACATACTAACGTTTTTGGATTTGTTTTGTTTTTATTTTTATATAATTAAAAATCACTATAAACTTTAATTACTTATAACTAATTGACAACTCGTTTGAAATTAGATTTTTAAACATTGAAACCCTCAGAAAAATGTTGAGATTTATTGGTGTGCATAGAGTTACAAATATGAGCTTCAAATCGTAACCGTTTTGGGAATTCCGATGAGAATAAGTTTTGATATTATGATTATTGTTATTATTAATCATTCAATCAGAAGCATACATATTTATTTTTACAAGATATTAAATTTTTTAACGATCGAGTCGAAATTTAATTCTTTTTTTTCTCTAAAGTATTTTATTTTCTAATTACTTCAAAATTAAAATAATCATCCTCAAGTGTCGTCCAATAGTTAAAATATTTTTTTATCTCGTTTACCGCAGTTTCACATCGCGTATATGTCTTCGTACACTAACCGCCTATTAAAACTATTTACTCTTCTACCCACCTCAGGTCGAGACATTTGAACTTTCAAAACTATATTTAAATACTAAACGGAAATAAGTTATTTAACTTTTAAAATATTCACATAAATTATTGTTATAAATATAATTGGTTACCTATCTCAGATTTAAAAAAAAAAAATACTAAAACGACTTTTTTTTTTTTATTTTTATTTTGGATAAACCAAAAATCTCTATAAATAATAATAATAATACTTTTGGCCCTTTGAAGTTTTAAATACAGTTATACATTTTTCTATATAACAATATATTATACATAGGTAACTTTATTTTTAATTTTCGCTATAATATGTAATCAACTTTGAATTTTGTAAAAATATGCAAACCATTAAATATGCAGTAATATGCACAAAAAAAAAAATTCTTTATTAGTTTTGAACCATTATGATTTATGAAGATAACTAACAATAATCTAAAAATATGAAAAGGAAAAAATATACGTTTTATTGATAGAAATCCGATGGAAATCCTCGCTCAAGTTATAATTTACCAAGATCGTTGTGTCATATATTGACAAGAATTTAAGTTATTGAGATAATCTAAAATCTAAATCTCTAATTTAAAATTATTACCAGTATAGGATACAATTGGAAAAATATAAAATATAACTGTATTATGTTCATACAACAATACCAAACATTATGACAAAAATATATAATTATATTAATTCAGAGTTGTAACTGAAACCTCTGATGGATGTACTCACGAACTATTTAATAACTTTTATATAACCTTGTACAGTTTTAAAATAATTTTTTTTTAAATTTAGATAATATTATTATGTTATGAATAAATTAAGCACAATAAGTTAATTGTATTTGCCAGATATGTCTGTTAAACATTGCATTAATTACATTAAAGTATAATGTTTTAAAGTTTTCGTCATTCATCATTTTATAATATATTATAATTGGAATGTTAAAATCGTTTTATTGATAAAAAGAATTCTGTTATAACATTATAGATTTTTGAAAAATTACCGATTTTTGTCATTTTTATTTTTTGTGAGTTCACGCAAGACCTGATCGAATTAAAATTCTATTAGCCATGCATGAAACCTTCAATAACTTTCGAATATTTTAATTAGTATGTACCATAGTACATTGTAACATACATTATCAGTTAGACTCAGATATTTATGAAATTACATATTTTTTTTTTCTATTCATCTAATTTGTTGCTCACCCCGGATACAAATTCGGTTCATGTTCTACTAAACCAAATAGTACTATTTTTATTTTACATATTTTTGAATATTAATTAATGATTTTGCATTTTAAACGAATATTTTGGGATTTTAAGAATATAAATGCACATTTCAGTTAATCTTCTTGTACTATAAATAATTTATCATATTTGTCAAGTTAAAACAGTCAAACACAAACTCGAAACTACATAACTATCAGTAATGATGAGATACCTTTCTATATCAAAACATGTTTTATATTTATTTAAGCTACTAAAACCAATAATACTTAATACTGAGTAAACCTATCGTGTATTTTCCGGTAAAGTTTACGGTTTTAACGAGGTGGGATTAACTTTTACTAAGAACTATAAAAAAAATCGTTGTATACATATTAAAAATATATTGTATTAAATAAATTATATATTTTGGCATTGAACGTATTAACTACTTTTACTTTTGAATAAAACGTTTTTGAAGACTGTGATACAGACAACACGAAGGTTATATTAATAGGAGTTTAAAAAATCATTATGAACGCGAGAAAAATATGACTTAAAAATAGATCTATAAACGATTTGACGCAGAGAAACTTCTCGTCGCCTAAATACAATATATAATCACATTACGTTATAATATAATAATTCCATTGCCAGAGAAAGGTATAGTTTTTTTTAATAGTTTTTTGTCATTTCCCATGGAAGAAATAATAATAATGTATTTTAAAGCAAATATTTGCGCTAAAAAACAAAATAAAAAAATATGGCGTCATTCAGAATGTTAACGATTTTATTATTACTCGGCTTGTGATTGCGGTCGTGTCGTTCGTCGTATTATTTTTTTTGTTCAGAATCCATTTACACGTTGTCGTACTAATTATTATCGAGAAGAAAAATGCGTTTGTCTTTTCAACTGAGTGCCTAAATAAAATATTATTAATTGGATACTGCGTTACATTTCAGCAAGCCGTTAATTCGAGCAAACCGTGTTAATTAAGTCACGATTTAATTAAAATATGAACATCGCTGGTTATTTTTTTTAATGATATTAATATAACTATCCGTTATGCAATGATAATAATTATTATGGTACAGGAGCAAACAACTATTACTGTGAAAAAAAAAAATTAACCGGAATAGATATTTAAGTCTGGAGTGTCGTAATATATATATATATATATATATATATATATATATATAGGGGATAAGAGTTTGAGGGGACCGAAGTCCCCGTCAAAACGTTTGGAACGTTTTTAAAAATTAAATATTTTATAATATGCATTAGTACCTATAAATAATATATTTATTTCTCATATTATCAAATTGTCTGTTGATAAATTTTTCTTAAAAAATTGACAGAAAGTTTGGTTAATAAATACCTAATATAAATGACCATAATAATTATACGTAAAAAAACTATTAATACTATCGAATTTTATATTAATACGCAGACCGAAAACAGCTATTCAACTTATTGGTATAACGTCTGATCAATATTTGTACCAATAAAAAAATGGAAAATAATATATAACATCATTTTGGAGTGTAAATATTGACTTTTTCGTAGTGTGCTATTTGTTTTTGTATTTATTTTAATTTGAAAAATAGGTTTAGGGATGAGAATTTATAAATTATATTTATATAATTTTTTGTGCATAGTTCAATATTGACCATAGTTCAATGAATTGCAGTTATAGACTAGATATTATATTGCGTAAAATATTTACAAATCTTGTTTAAAATGTCTTTCAGAATTATTTTATGAATACACAAACACACGATACATCCAATTATAGTATATAACAGATACACTAAAACAAATATTCTTTACGCATTTTTCAAACTTAAATATCCGAATACAAAGAAACGAGCGAGTTAAAAATGTTTACCCTAAAATTATGCGTTAGTGTTACGGTATTTTTTTTTTTTAAACATAATATGACTTTATGTTGTAACGTTGATTGAATTAATTTGATTTTATTATTTTTGAATCGATTATTTCTAATTTATTTGAATCGTCCTGCTAGGTACAAAATATTTTATATATGAATTTTTTTTTTTTTATATAGATATATTACATATTATTATTACGCATTATTTTTACAAGCATGTACTCCGTGAATGAGCGTGCTACGTAGAAAATCATATTAATAATTATAGGGCTCGCAATTTTATGACTCAAAAGTATTTAAAAAATGCACAAAAATCAATAAAATGGCATAGAAATGTTAAACAAATTACATAAAAATGTATATTTTATATTTTTTACACTCAACAAAAAATTATAGGTAATACTTTTTAGTTAAGTTCCTAACTCCATACTCAAAACAATACACTATTGGACTAACAATATTGTCTAATACAAAATAAATTTTAAACAGAAATATGAAATACAACTATGTACTTATATTACCTGTCTAGTGTGTCTTTATTTTATAATATTAATTTTCCAAATAATTAATACTAAAATGGAATATTTATTTATATAAATATTCCAAATAAGTTTTACAAATAGTTGAATAGACTTTAAGATATATTGTCAAAAATAATAATTTAATCATGTTACTTTTTTCGAAGTTTTATCAAAATAATGTGTTGCAATAAAGTGTAACTTTCAACGAGAAAAAATGCAAATATATGTACAAATAGTAGAAAAATTAATTATATGCACCAAAAATACTAAAAAAATGACTGTAAATCAAAAAATCCTCAAATAATGCAAAATTAAAGTTGTAACATTAAATTCTGTATTCAACGTTTCTGTAGAGACGAGCTTCGCATTAAAGTGCGAAAGAAAAAAAAATGCAAACGCATAGAATTCCTACAAATAATTATTATCAGTTGTGCGCGGATGTCACATGGTGTCATCACTATACATATATACGACTGCGATAAACATAATATCATATTGGAAATTAATGAATTGAAACGCGAGATGGAAATCCAACCGACCATTTGACATGAAGGTTTCGAAACGGATAAAAAATTAAATAAAAATAATGTTTTCCGTATGTACGGCTGCAGCTGTCGGCCAAATCGTCGTGCTGATTTATTGGCCTGTCCGGCCGTATATTTCATTCGCGCGACCCACTCGACTGGACACTTTTATACCCTCGTTTTTCATTTCTCAACTAAGTTTAAACTCGAAATCTTCGGACAACGACGTCAATATTCCGCGAAGGACGCCTTGGAAAAACGAAAATGCTAAACGATCGGACCGTTTTCAAAGTAGTCTGCGGCGATGACATCGCGGAAATACGCGGCTCTAATCGTCCGCATCGACGGAACCTTCGGAAAATCCCGAGACTAGATCACAAAATGTTTTGGTCATTATTCAGAAATCATCTCTTGGTGTGCGAGTCCGCTGAAAACGTCCGACACTCTCCCTCCAACCTCGTCCGCAGAGAATATCGCGTTTTCAGTCTGTGCACTGGTCCGTTTCGAAGTTTGCAGAAGAGACGACGACGCGAGAAGAGATTATTGTTGAATCGTAAATGAAAATGACGTTTATAATTATAATATTATATAATTCGACGACGAAAACATGTAAAACAACAGTATATCCTGACAATGCGTGAACGATATTTTATTGTAGACGGCGGTGTTACGATCAGAGAACGAAAACATCGTCTATAGATAAAAATCAGTGACGTATTTACGGGGAGGGATGAAGTATGTTTTTTTTAATGAAAACTAAAAAAAAAGTTGAAATCTACAGTAGTTTTGTATAAGTGCTTAACGTTAGAATTTCGTTAAAATCACAAAAATTGATAATTTTTTTTATTCAGATATACATAAAAAAAGAACGATTTCTTTATTTTATTGTAATTTAAAAACAAATACCCGTTTATAAGTACTTGAAATTTTCAACAAATGTTAAAATCATAATTTTATATACGTCAAATTTTAAAAATATTTTGACACTTTTTAAGATGATTGCAGGCAAAAGGAATTTTAGATTTTTTAAATTTTATTCCTATAAATATCGATTGAACAATTTTTGTTGGTTAAAAAAGCTTGAAAATTATATCAAAATTCCCTGTAAGTTGTTGTAATAGTAGTTGAACTGATTAAAGATACGTGAGCACAATTTTTTTATAATTATTTAAAATTAGGTTTAGTAATTTATACGATATATAAGAAAACATTGAGACCTTAAGGGGGTGTAGGAGAAAAGTCCCTCACTTTTACACATATCATTCAATGCACTATTCCCTCCCTTAAATAATTTCTAAATACACCGCTGATAAAAATAAATATAACTACATTTTATTATTTTATATAAGATATAGATAAAAATTAATAAAATCTAATTCATCTTACTCAAAGATAAAAATATTTTATCCAGATAAATTACAGATAATTATTAATTAAGTATATAAATATAAATTAAAATTTAATGATTACAAAAAAATTATTTTTTATGCACATAATATTATAAGAAATTATATTTATTACATATGCAATATTTTGTAGATCGTGTTAGGTTACTTACAAAATGTGCCTGAGACAAAGAGAATATAATTGAGAAATGTTTGGACAATTCAAACAAAAAAAAAAATTTATCTTGTAAATTTATCTAGATTAGCAAAATATTTAGTTAAAATAAAAATATTAAAATAACTTGGAATCATTTGTCTAGATAAAATGAAAAATAAATAAATAATTGTCTAGATGAGTCCTAATACTGATTTTAGGTGGGGAAAAATGTTTCGATTTCCTGTGAACAATATTCGAATCGTTCAAATTTAATATTAAATGAACAGATCGAGAAGTCGTTCTATAGGAACAATCGTACAGGTTTTGAGTGTTTCTTCTCATGAGTAGATAATTAATGTAATTTAAGTGTTAAATTTTAATTAATTGCATATTACGATACACAAATTCTGATTTGAGACTACTCACTGAATCAGCCTCTATTTTTATTGTGTATTATCACGATGAAATTTCCATAGAACAAAGTCTCACGAGGAACAAAAAAAAATTCATACTATAGATAAATTTGTTAATTAGAATAACATAATTTTTTTATTTAATTAAATCACATATTATATATAGGTAAATTAGAGACGTTCTATTTACACTCATTTTATTTATTTTTAATATATTATTATGGTCAAAAAAGAACTTATCGGAATAGCATATCTTTAGGCAATTACTTTTTTATAACACCTTTATTAACTTTATTTAAAATGTCAAATAGTATATAGTAAGTAATCATTTTTTTTTCAATAATTAATATTATGTTAGACTGAAAACACTTTTGCCAAAAATATTGCATGCACATATTTTATTATTAATTGTTATAAATATTATATCCTAACGTGTAAGCCCATATGAAGCGATCGTAAAACGGGTGGATACATGTAATATATTATATAACTTAAAATTATTCAAAATTTTTGAAAATAAATTCATTGTGTATAAAAATTTATAATTTTTGGTAATAGTGGAATGTCATGTTTAAAAGTATCTTAGGCTAATAGTTTTTGAATAAACATCCATTTACATTAAGATTTAAACTTAAATCATTGTGAATCATGACTATGCATTTTCGATATTTTCTAACTGCTGTAAGTACAATTTATGAAGAAACTCGTTTTATATTAAAAAAAAAATATATTGACATCACAATTATTTTTAACATTTTATAATGTTTAAAAAACGCTGACATAAATATTTGGTAAAAATGTAAAATTACTATTTGTTGTTCAGCTTATTTTGAAAAGTATCGGGAATTTTCTACTTTTGACCCATAGTATTAAGTATTGTCGTTCACTGACTAGATCCAATTTTCTTATTTATACAGACACAATTAATTGTCTCCCGATTGGAACTACACCAATCACGAACGATTGTTTTAAATTTTTATTTTATATCGTACGTTGCGATGTGATATACAATATATATATATATAAATTCTAATTTAAAGCCGAGCACTTTAATAGTATGGTTGGCCAGCGTTATAAATCGAGTTTTGTAAACTTGGTGACTAGCGATTACTATGTATTTTTTTATTATAAAATATACAATGGCGGAGTGCACTTGCCGGATCGGACGATTTTGTTTTTACACCGTGATGACGACGACGACGTTACATATTGTTTTACTTAATTTTTTTTTTCTTTTTTTCTATTTTCTTTCAGCCACGACCGACGGTGAAACTTTATTTTGTTTTTTATTGTGAAGTTTATCCCGTTTCTCTAATTAGTATTATTCTCTTTTCTCTGCAAAGAATTACTTTGACTTGGCGTATGAAAAAAAAACCAATGATCAATGATTGTATCCACGACCTAATCCGTCATCAGTATACTTCAAATCCAAAGTAATCATCTCTCGCTCTTTTCGCGTGTATTGTTTATACTACAAATAGTCAAGTAGTGTGTCATACGTGTATACAGACACACAGACATATATACATAATATATATGTGTTAGGTATATGTACACACAACACACTGCAAATGCATTAAATTCGTTGTCTCGTTTATTTTTTTTAATTTTAGGTCTGAAAATATTGTGCTGAATATATATATTTTTAAATATTCTTTTAGATCATATATTATTTATAACAGCGAACATTTACGAGTGTCAAAATATTTAAATATTGTATTCCTGAAAAATGTTCACATTCACGATGACGGTCGTGCTTTTTTTCTTAGTTGTTCACGCACAATAGAAATTAAATTCAAATAAAATATAATCTTGGTATTTAATTTTTATTACTTATTAGAAATCTTTGTAAGTGTTTGGAAAATATAAAATATCGGAAAAGAGTTTTTCACCACCGAGATACGCATCCCTCGTTGGCTAAAAACTATGACAAAATATCATGAAGCTAGCAGATCAAGTTATCGTCACTTATGATGTAGTATAATCATAGTGTGCGTCTTTTCCATACGAGTCTTGTTTTTCCTGGTTCTGCCATTTTCATCGGTCGATTTTTCCCATGTATTATAATAAAACAATTTTAATGTCAGTCAACAACAATGGTGGATAAATACTGCGAAGTCAGGAAATGTTTGAGCGGGGTGTGTGTATTAAACCACTGCTAAGCTTATATATCCATCAGCATTCTGTCGCATGCTAAAAACTACGATTGACGGGGAACTATATCATTACAATATTTAATTAATAAAGTTTTATTTAAGAAGTTTATACATTTTTCCGACACAAAGCTTATACGGTGTTAAAGTTATTGTGAATTCGAATCAGTTTTTCAAAGATTTATCAATCATTATAAACTCTGAATTGTAATAATTTAGAATAGGATTTTGAAACTAAAAGTCCTTGATATCCTCGATAAAAAAAAAAATGTCCTAGATTTTATTCCACGAAACATTGTATTATTTAGTCTTAAAATATGAATGGCACGTGTTTAACTTTTTCGTTTAGTTCTATTTAACCACGAGGTTTCGGCATCTTTTTATTATCAAATATACTTGACCTCGATCGCACATTGAATTGAATCTTTTCAAACAGTAAGTTTTTTAGATACGAGTTTAAGCTTTTTGCTTCATTAAAAAGACAAGATTCGATATTGTTCCCTGGTAAGATAATTGCTGAAATAGGTACACGATAATGTCTTCTCCCTTTGAATCCAGTTTAATGATGGAGGGCATTGTAAAATAACACTTAAAGATTTTTATATGGCATCAGTCATGATAGGGGACTTAATTTTCTGGATGATCTTTGGTAATTCTTGGGAATTGCGCTTTTAAAGGAGCTGCTTTTTGAACACATTAGCTCTACATTAAAACATACATCTAACTCTAATAAAACTCTACATAAACACATTAGATACTAAGATAAAGAATCATCCATTGGATGTTATTGACTTTGGTGTTTTCGTCAGCCTATAGATTTGACGCGTATCATTCCTCATCAACGTCTTATAATATATGGAATATTTGTCTGGTTTTACTGCATCGCATTTTATGTACCTTTGCTAATAAGTGTGTTCTTCCTTTGTATTAAATGTTTTTTTTATTATTAATAAACCTTTAAATATGTACGGCGTATATCATGAACCCATCTTATCTTTACACCACTATATAATATTATAGTACCCAGTCATAACACTACATTGTAAATCTCTGTTTTTTGAATTTGTATAATAACAAACGCTAAAGACTTACTTTCGGCGAATTATCAAATTACCGTGATTTTATCGTGGGTAGGTTAAGTTGTATCATTGATACACTCGCACGTTCTGTAAAATATATTTAAAGTGCGTTTAATCGAATACGAAGTGTCATCGTGGTACCTACCAAATGTATTTTATATCGTCTAGACATTTATGCTTTACCATATTATATTATTTTATCTTAATTTATAGATAAAAATATTTTTTTCCATGATTGGCTTAGATGAAATTTCTCAGCGCAGTTAAATATACCGATTTGAAATCAGTTACTGTAGACATGATTGTTTTCCTTTCAACATTTTTCATTCACATTCGGGATATGGTCATATCAAGTTCATCTCATCGGGTGTATCGGCGAGGCTGAAAATAGAAAATCAAACACGGCGAAAAAATGTGCTGCAAGTGTTTGGAGAGAAAAACAAAATGAAAATCTGCAAATATACTTTTCATACTTGAAGTTAATGTGTAGGTCAAATCAATATAATATGTTTAATATTACAATAGCCAATAGGTACCTAGGTACTATATAATATACGGTGTATACGTTATGAGTATGGTGGTTTAGGTTTAGATTATCTACGAAATAGAGCACATCAAATCGATGTGTAGTTACATACATACGAGTATAATAGTAAAAATAAAACGATTTTGAGGTATTAAAGTGGATGGGTGCTAAGTAGGTAGTGATAAATTTATTTATTTTTATTATTATTAGTATACAATAATTATTGGTTTAAGAATTTAACATAGAAATCATAGATGATATAATTTGAATCGGGAAGCCATTGCGATAATGATGAAAATTGAAAAGGATATATCTATTTCATAGCAGTTTTAATCGTATTTTTATAACAATCAAGTATATCTTTTAGTTTTACCTAACAACCCCTTACTCCCCCCCACCCAGCACCCTCAAGGATGAGACACACAACATAGTGTTCGGGAACGTTTAATTGAGCATCGGGGTGGATTATATAGAAATTAAACAGTGGCAGAGATTTGGTCACAAATAATTGAACAGGATCGTGTGTAAGTATAAAATAATATATTATTGTTATTTATTTTAAACGTTGATTAAAAACTAAAAAAAAAAACATTATATTATTACAATAAATGATTTAAACTGTGTTAAAAAAAAAAAAACAGGTACACAATATAATACCTGATGCGGTTTAAAATGTCTGTCGTAATCCCCAACCATGTAAATGGACACACACTGTGAACTGTGTACCTATACTCTGTCCAGTGAGAGAACGTACCGATTCTGCGGATTCACCTGCATCACCCCGCTATTGAAACAGGTTCCTCTACGATAGGGTGTCACGTGGAGATGCACAGAAGAATAGATTTTCGTCGATCCGCGGCGCATTCTCTCGCTGGACAGAATATGGGTAATTACACCGCGGGTCTACGCATTGCATTATGTGTAATTTATTATAATAATATTAATATAATGGTTATAACAATAACGCGATCACCAGGCCGGTCCGACAGCTCTTGTCGTCCATACATGCCACATTAATCCGATTTTGCGCTTGGGATTACGACGGGCGCACCGGAGCACAGAATACTCTGCTGCACACGGCGAGCACTGAAAATGATAAAATAATAATATTATATCATTGAACTGAATGGCGGCGGACAAAGGGACGGACGGACATTGCGAAATTTGATTTTAGCCCCGTTCGTAGCCTCCGGTCGAGTAAATATTACATATCGAATATTATGATATTATTTTGATTTAGTTATAGGATAATATAACTGTTCTCCCGAGCTGAAATCAATCTCCCCCCCCCTCAAAAAAAAGTTAAAACAAGCTGATAAAATTAGTTGAAAAAATATGCTCTAAATTCCTAACTTTAGTGGTGTACGAAAATATAAAACAGTAGTAAATAAATAATATAATAATACGCTTACACTGACACATTATAAATTATCCTAAAAATAAAATTTACACTGAAAAGAACAAAATTAACCGGTCTTAAATAATTATACAGCTAGAATCTATGTTGACTAGTTTTTTAAACTAAAAAAAAAACTATAGTAGAAAAACTATAACTACAGGTATTAACCAAATCATTTCGGTTTGAAGCTCTAGTTTAAAGTTTCAACACCTCAAGGCATACATAAAACATAATATTATGCAATAAATATTTTAGAAGGTACGACATATATAGCTTAACATAACATTTAAAAATAAATTATAAAAATTAATGTGTACGTAATATGCTATAATTATTGCAATATAAAATATTTAAATAAAATATTGTTACTTACAGCATTCTTGCTTGCAGTGAATCAAGTTACTATAGGTAAACTTAGGATCAATGTAAAGAGTAAGATGTGTTATTAAAAAAAAAAAATATTCTATCACATTTATTTTCTTATTTTATTGCATTTTTCGGGTCGAAGTGGTTTGCACAGGAAAGCTGCGCATTAATAAGTATGGAGTATAATGTTAGACGTGCCATGGAAAATGTAAGACATCAAACATATTCTGGTCTAATATGTTCTTCGGTGACTTGCAGCATTTTTCTCACGAGCGAATTATAATAAGACTTATCAGTGGTGACTTATAATAGTGTGTGCGATAAGACAAACAATTATTTGACCCACCACCCACCCATTTATTGATATAAAAGACACCATCTTTCATATTATTATAATTATATGGATATTACATTACACAAATATATTAAACTAATGCCTTTTACTGAAACACCCAAACCAACAGAATCTACTTCAAATACTCACGGCACACCTAATTCTCATCTAACATTCACCCGCCACTCATTTATAAAAAAAAAAACATTGAGTCTGCGGCCAAACAGAACTACCTTCGCACCGCCACACTGATGACAGGTCTGGCCGACCGACAGCAAACGAGCCGACTGTAATAGATTATTATTATCAGTGTTAGCAACAGATAACAAAAACATAATTTGTACAAAGATAACTATATTTTATTTTATCTAAGATAAAAGATAATGAAGTCAAATTCATTTTATTAAAAGATAAAAATATTTTATCCAAATAAATTACAATTGATTATTAACTAAGGATAAAAATTTAAATTAAAATGTAATGCGACAAGATGCGCATAAGACAAAGAAAATACAATTGAGACATTTTCGGACAATTCTGGAAAATTTTTAAAAAAAAATTATTTATTTTGTAAATTTCTACATAAATGAAATATTTAACTAAAATTAATATAACTTGTAATTATATGTCTAGATAGAACGAAAGATAGATAAATTAATTATCTTGATGAGTCCTAACACTGATTATTATTGTTTGAGGCATGCACACATTAACAACAATATTCAAAATTGGCGACAAATCATTATTGATGCAGTTTTGCGATAATTACGTACACGTAGGTGACGACACACTAAAGACAATAACACATATCACTGTAAAAAGTTGGTGTATGATTTATGAGATGTGTAATACAACAAATGTCGTTCAATAAATAGGTATTGGTATAGGATAGTGGTATATTGTGAGCAATCGTCGCTGTAAGGTGTGGGTAAGTACAGCAATAGGCGACGAAAATTTTACATTGGTTATATATATAATACTATAATACAAAGTATGCTAAGTGTTATACCGGTACGTAATTTACATATTGCGTTTGAACAATGATAATAATATTGTTATTGTCGGGTACAATTCATTATTCGTGTCGGATTGATTAGTCCATAACCTCATGCGATCCTTAACACTAATATAATACACAACAATGCGTTGCGCGTTGTCTAACGATTGTAATTATTATAACAAGTGTTTAATTATATGCAGTACGATAATACACTCGCAGGATACTTGAGCAATGCGATTGTTTTCTCTTAAACCACTCGATCGGTTATTTTTTGGAATTTTAAGGATGAGAATATGTTTCCATCGATCAGCTCCTAGACGGTTATTATCCAACCGTTGTCGCTGGTTTTAATATACCGACGGATATCGAACAAATAAGTTATATTTATTAATTATAAGAATTGATATTTTAATGTTGTCGTATCAATCATATGGTATATGGGGGCGATGGTTTGTCAACCACTTCGCTCCTTCAAAAATTATTATAAATATCTATACAAGGTAATTTTTTAAGCATGCTCACCCTATTCGTGTGCCTATATTGAAATTCTGTTTTTTTAAACACCTACCATATTTTCGAAATCTTGAGATTTTTTGTACCTCTATTTTTTAAATAGAAACATCCTTTATCACTTTAAATTATTCAGCTGATAGTTTTTTTGAGAATTTTGATTAGAATTCTGATTTAGTTACATCAACATTTTCAAAAAAAAAAAAAAAAACCACCCTGTTTAAAGTAACAAACGGGATTCTCATTTGAAAAATGGAAGTTTGTATAAGACACTCCTATTAAGTAGTACAAAAAAAAAAATAGGAATTCAAAAATATGGTCTCTATGTATATGAAAAAATTCTAAAAATCAGAATTTGAATAAATGTATTACCTTAAAGTAAAGCATAGGAGGTGAGCATGCTTATAAAATCACCCAGTATCATACTTGAATTTCAAAATTGTTGGAAATTTATTGTGTTTTAAAAAATTTGGTTAACATTATAAACGATTGAAAATAATTATCATTATGTTAAAAATAAATTTTTCTAAAAAACAGCTATTGCCATGAAATGTAATGATCATTATACTATTATGATTCTAGGCAATTTAATTTGAGAGAATTGTAGTAGGAAGGTTTTCTGATTTAAAGTACTTCAAAACGAGCAAAAAATAAATCGACCGAACAGAAGATATGCATAATATTATCTACCATAACATTATAATAATAATATGTATGGTGTTTTGTGTTGGAGAAATGACGCCGCATTGCACAAACCCACGTTATGTATATGCGATTGTATTATTTTAGCATAATGCTAAGGGTGATTCAGTTAAAGTTAAAAACTCATTTTCTCAAAAAGTATTAACGTTTAAGGAAATATGATTTTTACATACCTAATTAAATTCATTAAAAACCAATATTTTTGAGGAAAAAAAATGTATTTTTTTTCGTCACAATACAGTTTATGTAAGTTATCTTTTTTTTTTTTAATGAAAGCTTACATTTTAAAATGTAAATTCCAGAGTATGTTTTTCCGAGAATTTTAATACTTAAAAATCGAATTTAAAACGATAAAGCTATAAACAGTCAAAAGCTTAGTCGAACAAAGTACTGCACTTCACTCGTTACAGATGATTATAACTACTCTGCTCGTTCGAATTTTTATTTTAGAAATTCTCAGAAAAATAGTCTGCTTTGAATTGCAAAATTAATCTTTTTTACATTTTTTCAAAAATTCAAAGGTACTTTTCAAGAAAACGAGTGTGAAATCTTAACCAGATCACCTCGTGTAATAGGTACCATGAAACATGTGTTATTGGTGTTAGCATATTATTATGTTGTTAAATGATTCGAAACGCAATTAAAGTGTACGCAATGCATATAAATTATAATATCAACATGTACACGTAAATATGAATATTGTAATATTATCATATTATAGTGACAGTGAATGTGTGTGTGTTACGAAATATGTTAGTGAGGCGATTGAAAACAATATTATGTTTGACACAAGACAAAGACCAAACAAGAATACTTCGATCAGATACCGATGATATTATCGTAAAACAATATTACGTATGTATGCAACTAACTGTGTTTTATTACGAACCCTGATACCGTCACCCGTGCTACATTCAAACTCACCATTGACCCTCGTTCTTATCGTCGGTCCCCGAATGATCACTCCTTTTCACCGACTTACTGAACCTAAAGATAGAAACAATTATGCATGTGTTCAACAGGTATCATTTATTTGAACGGTTTACTCGTCAGTGTGTGAATATTAACGACTGAAATAATAATGATATGATAATAAAAGTCGTAAACGTTTGCAGGTGGTATAGGTATAGGTATAGAGGCTGCAGAAGGTATTTGTGTGACGTTACTCGATGAGGGGAACGCGTGAGGAATTAATTTTCTTTTAAAAAAAAAATTTAACTTGCTCGTATTTCTCAAGACACAAGTCCCGAGATTCTATTACCCTCGATAATATTTACCATCCCCTGTAAAATATATATCCAAGATTTAAGTTATAGGGGATATATACTAGGATATTTTTACTCTACATACTCTACATACTGTATAGTATAGTGTAAATCATCTGTAATATTTGGGTATTATACTTTGGGAGGAATAGGTCATTCAATCGCGGTAAATATGTGCATAATATATTTGGTTTGTGTTACAACCATTTTATCACGTAATTATTCAAAATACGGAAAATATATGATACGAAAGTTTTTTGATTTAGAAACATCAAAAGTGATTTGATTATTAGATGGGTTTTAGGGGTTGACTTTAGATACTTTTTTGGCAAACATAATATGAAGACATATTTTTTTATACATTTTAGTGCTTGAACGACACTAATTAATGCAAAACTCTAAACTTGAGAAATATATTAAGTTGTTATACATTTCTAAAGTCAACCACCCAAAACCCCCCTAAAATATTGTAAATAATTATAAAAGGTACAAATCATTTTAGATGTTATTAAATAAAAAAAGCTTTCATAAAATACATTTTTCTCTATTTTGAATCGATAAAGTGGCATTAATAAAAATTTTTAATCGCCCTATATATAATTATTATTATCAATTGGTTCACGAGCTCGTCGAACGAATTTATTTATGGAAAAAATATATTTTTAATCAGTTACTTAGTGGCGTAGTGAACTTTGTTTAAAAGGTAGTCTATTGTTTTATTTACTCGAGGGCCCAATAACCCTATAAAGACATTCACTGCCATATTTGTAACTACTTATCGTAATTATAACTAAAGTACCATAATAGTTAGTACTAAATTGTCACCCATTGGTCATTACCCACCCACTATCTCTCAAAAAACTTAGAGGTAGGCCTTCCTCTCGATTACCCCCTTCGCCACGCTACTGGACAAGTTAATTAATCTGTTTTGAATATGATATCTTTTTAGATATTTCATTCAGAACTGTATTATTTTTTGTTTATATGCAAAGTTAGTTTGAACGCTTGAAATTAAACTTTTTTTTTAATAAACTAATATTAAAATGCGATTTATAGAATTGAATTGTTGCATGCGTAATGATTTGCAACTACTTATATGAACTATCACTGAAACTAGAAAATATAATTTTCAGAATATCAAAAAACAATAATCGCACATAAAACCAGTAATACAGAATTATATGGCTATAGTGTGGTTTTCAAATCTCAAACCAAAAGAAAATCAAACCAAATTTTTTAAAAATTTTGACGGAAACGTTGAATTAATGTTAGAAAAATACATCTTTTAGGGAATGTAAAAAGGGGTTATTTGTGTGTGTAGTTTTAGCGGTTGGCGATGAGAGTAGGCACGCACTGAGGATTTATTTTTTTTTTGGGAGGGGAGTTAGGGGCTAACAAATTTTCTTCTCTCCCTTGCACACAAATGCACAATAACCAATATATTTTAATAATTTAACTTGGGTATATTAAAAAAAAAAAAAATGGGGGGAGCTTTAGCCCCACAACTGAACGAGAGTCCTACGAGCTTCTCGCATTCTCGCAATCTGTAAAACGACAATAAAAGCGGCATTTACCGTACATGACGTCACAATAATTACAAATTACAAAACTGGCATAAAGGTACAAAAATGCACAATATATAACTTATACCACACGATACTTATAAATTCGTTTAATATAAACAGTTTCGAGGTACAAGTAAAATATACAATAATAATAATATGTAAATTTATTGGTAATATTACTATGCTAAAGCTGTGCATATTTTGTAGCGAAGGCGTCATTTTGTTCTGCTTTTTTTAACACAATAATTTTATTACAATACGATGCGTACGGTTTAAATCGAAACTTTTTTATTTTAAACCGCATTTTCAATTCAAAAATTGTTTTCATATTTATTGCACATTATTATTTTGGGTACTTATGGATTCCTAAATATTTTTCACACTTACGAATGACTATGTGTGCATAAATTCAAAGGTTTTCGGTTACACGTCGATTTTAAATTTTCTTACAATCGAATCACTGAGAATAAAAATATATTGTTTTAGTTTTTGACTTGTCGGCTCCTACTATATACTAGCTGCCTGTAATTAACTAAGAAAATTAATATTTTTAAGATCTCTGGTTTTTCGGGATTTTTAACGCATTTATTACAAGGTTTTTTCTTTGTGCCGAATGTAAGTCTCGCTTATTATCTCGCCTATTCGCGGGGAGGGAAGTAAAAAAAATTATCATAATTCATTATTAATTGGTAGCTGAATGCTGTTGAATTAAGTTGCGTTAGCTGTTGGATTTTTCACTCATTTTCACTCTTTTTTTTTGTTTTTCTCCTTTGGCGGCGGTAAACTGCGTATTATAATTTATGGTAATAATAATATATATGAAAAATGCGATATTTTCGTTTAAGGACTTCGTCGTTAATAATTAAAATATTTCGTCTGTATAGGTATAAAAAACGAGTACTCAAAACGAAAAAAAAGTATTATAATGTAATATTATAAAGGTATAATAATATTATAATATGATTTAATGTACCCATTGCGCCCGGCATTTGCACTGTTGCCAACGTGAAAACCGACAAAAACATAATAATATAAAAAGCAGTATAAGACATAATATAATAATTTTAAAGCGTAAAAACATAATATACAAGCGAACCTTGACGTATACATGAGTATATTGTCGACAAAGATGTTAACTCGTATATTTTTTAATATTTTTTCTAAAACGGACTGCATGTTTAATTATAATATATATATATATATATATATATATATATATAGGAATGATTGTATACCTACAAAAAAAAAACACAAACAAAAACAAAAATTAAAATAAACCCGTTTTTAATATTGTCTCACCAGAAATAATTAAAAGCGCGTACACGTGTTTTGTATGCCCAAGAAAACGATAAAAATTAATCGACTTAAACCATATTAATGTCGCATGAAAGATCGCATATAGGTTTTGGCTCCGGATACCGCGATGCAGTGGCGTATACATGACTTTTGTTAAGGTTCAATTTCAAACAAATCGTTGCGGAAGGAACATTATTTTTTAAAACTAAGCACCCATCTGCATATTAAGATAATAAAAAGGCCTTTTGGTGAGGGGGGGAGGGGATTTGAATCCCACATCATATATTATTTAATGCAATTAAAATCATTGTCAGCTCTAATCCTGAAAGTGGGAAAGAAAATGAGTGTTCTCAAAATATTTATAATTTCCTCGTGCATAGACATTTTTGTTGAAACAGCTTTTTGAACCCGGGCGCAGTTCGATCTTGCCCGTTGCGATTTTGCGTCATTTTATTGAATTAAACCGGTCTCGACGTTAGGTACCTCCTAATTATGTACACATTACAATAATCGTTATAACAATAATAATAATGCAAGTAAAATAATTCTACAATAACCATATTTAGTAGAGATGAAGAATTTAATTTAAAAAAAAATATCAGTAAATTTACTAGTCGAGTGGTAAAAATGGTAAAATAGTTAAATCTTAAAACTATTTTTTTTACCTATTAAGTACGATTGTTATATTTTCTATTGTGTTATACTTGCTAAATTGAGTTCTTTCTATTAATAATGATAAAGAACTAAAAATGGATCTATTGTTCTGTAGAATATCAGTATTCAGTTCACATAATGAATATTTATATATTCATAATACTGTTGATAAATAATTTAAATTAAATTATCAAAACAAACACAGCATTTCGTTTATTTTTTTTATGTTTAAAGGTTAAAACATTTATATTTATTTACAAAATTAGGTTTTTACATACCGCGGTATCGAAACACTCTGAATAATATTCTATTTATAAATATTAAATTAAAAATGTACATTATCGTACAAGAAATTATAACAATAAATAATAATAAAAATATATTTTTTTTAGATAATTTTCGTTTTTTATTACTACAATCGTTATGAGAGAAAAAAATATTTAAGAAACGTCAATAGCTTTTGATATAATGAGTAGTTTGTGATGACAAAAAAAAATCTCCCAGGGAAGCGATCGAAACATTTTATCACTTTCGAAGAATATAAACAGAATGTTAATTTTTTGTAGATTATCTTTTTTTCCATCCCCGAATTTCCATTTATGTACCTACTAATAACAACAGCACAAAACGTATGGGCATAGATACTGCAGACTTAAACAAACACATATCAGCGGTGTTGAATTCGCACAAAAATATAAATATACTTTTTTTGCGGTTTTGCGAGGACTTGAAAAACCATTAATTAAACTCCAAAATGTGTGTTTGCTTACATATGTTTAATTTTCTATGTAGTGAATAGCTGGGTGGAATATAGTGGGGAGGACTCTTCCACTTCGGTCTGTAGGGAACCATTAAACGTTGGCGTTAGGTTAGGTTTTTTTTTGTTAGTTTTGATTTTTTTGCTTATATTTTCGTATAGTTTTGGCGACAGCGCTGAAACTTCTTTTATGCACAGTATATGATTATTTTTGAAACTGTTTAAACTTTTTAATGTGATAATAAATCGTTCTTTTTCACCCTTTTTATATAACAATAATAGTAATAATTATAATTTTATAACCTACCTACCTACCGTTGGTTTTTATTATTATAGCTATTGTTATTGTTATTATTTTTGTTTTTTCGTCACAACAGTTATTTTTTTGTGTACAGCTGCAGCACGTCGTGATTGCTACGGGCAATGGACCGGAAGACAAAAATGAAATAATATCGTGTGAAAATCACACTATCTTTATATTTACTGATGTATAGACATATTATGTAGTCATATTATAAAACGTAATATATTATGTGGGTATTGACATTTTCAAAAATTATAAAAATCACATTGCTATACTATTACCTGGTGATGAAATCAATGTATAAGGCACTCATTATTTTAAAAACCATTAACGTTTTTTGAAAAATATATCGTTTAACGTAATAATAATTTTTAAGTCCATTTTTTTTTCAAAAAAATTCTTCTTTCATTTTCATTTATCGTTATAATTTTTCAATAACGATAATGCCTTACGTTATGTTATAGATATGGATTAGCCTGCAGTATAGTTTAGTTGTGAAATAAAATAATAAATCAACTATTGGTGTGCATTCAGTGACAATTATGGAGTGCACAAAAGTCTCCAATAACCAATCGTGTAAAGAAAACTTTTTAAAAAAATTGTTCAGAATACATATTCTTTTGAATACTTTATAATTATTCAAATATTTTGAGAATATTATTTTAAAACATTTCTTTTTTGTTTTATAATATGCAATTATTTGTTATTAGAATATATCATCATAATAATTGTTATGATAAACGGAATCGAGATAAATTATGAGCGTTTTAAAAATAAAATTTTTCCCAAAACTGGTAAATGAAAATGCAATATTAAAAACTATGGCTTGTAAACACTATAGTGACGTTATATATATATATATATATGATCAAAAACGATAGAGATTTGTAAACGTAATCAAAACAGAAAACAGTAAACAAAAATAATTAAAAATCACATAATAAAACATAACTCTTAACAAAATATATAATTTATCATTAAACAAAACATAACGCAAAACGAAATTTATAGAATGTCTTTAAACGAAAAATTGCAGGAAACAAAATAATTTAAAAGTTATAATATTGGTTTCGTAGTAGTTATATTTATTCTGCGCAATTTATTTTTATCTTAGCAATCAATCTAAGAATTAGTTATACTCCGTATCCAAATTCCCCGATTAATATATTATTTTTAACAATGTAACGATAAACGATAAACTCAAAATATGTATAACGTTTTAATTTTATATAACGATAAACGCAAAAATTGTATAACGTAAAATGAAATTTTTTTTCCAAAATCTAGCCCTGCAGTTTTAAATTACATTTTATATTCGTCAGGCGTAGGCACTCATATCATTGTTGTATACTGTAACGCGGATTGAACAATAAATTTCTATAAACTTAACAAAAAAAGAAAAATTAAAAGTTTGAACCGTAAACATTTTATAGACGATTCCGTTTTTTCTTTAAATTTCTACAAGTTTTGGCGCACGTATTCCGCCGTAATTTATTATTGTACATTGTGTTGGGGGAAAAAAAGTCACGAGCTTATATCGTACACATCGTTAAAATAAAATTTAACAATTCGATCGAGCTCGTGTTACAAAATATATAATATTATTATCGCAACACTATACGTATATCACGTTTGCAATCAAATCGGATAATATAATTATTATAATATTTACACCCAATATTATGCGGAATTCGTGCAGTAGTCGCGGTACGTAATTATAATATTATTTTAGCGATTCAATTACGCGATTATCGGAACAGCAATTAGGTATGATGGTGCAGATAATATAGCTTACAGTATTATTATTACTATATATATATATATATATATATATATATATATATATATATATATATATATATACCGGTACACCAATGTTATGCGAATTTTAAAACAATAGCGTAATTGATATTGTAATTCGATATTATTGTGATGAGTCGTTCCGTCGGCCGATTACCGAGCGCATACCTCTGCTGTTTTTACAATAACGGAAGTATTATAGTATTTTATTTTCTGTATTACACAGTCGAGCCGTGTAATCGGGAATCGCAAACGATTGTTTTACACTCTGTTTCGGTGGAATTGATTTAGGGTTTTGAATTTGAAATAATTTCTATTAATTTAAATATTTCAAAATGGAAAACTTCGCTGTTCTCAAAATATTTTAATGAAATTATGAAAAAGAAAAAAATTTTTTTTTTCATTTAAACGCATTCGGTTGTGGATACGATTAGAAATAATAATTGTTTATACAGAGAAAACATCGATAACGACTGACTTCCAGCGAAAAAAATACTTTCAGTTTTTCTAGAAATTTTCAATTTTTCCGGAAAATGTTCGCATTTTTCTTTCCGTAAAAACCTTATTCGGACTATTACGAACATTTTAAAAATTATGAGCCCAATCGGTTCGTTCGTTTTCATGCCACAACCGATTAATCAATTTTGATGAATTTTTGTATAGAGATAGATGGCGCCATTGGTAATATACATTAGTGGTTAGGATATACAAACGTTCATAAGCTATTTCATCCTCTTCAAATTGTATTTTAACGACAAAAAGTAAGCTATGTTTTTTCCTAAGGTTCCGTCTATCACTATACCAAAATTCATGACAATTGGTTCAGCGATTTAGGTGTAAAAACGTAACAGTCAGACTTACTTTCATATTTATACTATTATTTAGGATTGGAATTAATATTAGGATTAGGAAAAGGATATATTAATATTTATTTCACTTTATTCAAAATATAAGAATACGGTCAAGTTGCGTTGATGAAACGTCGGGTAGACGGCACAGTTAGTAATGCCAAAATATCTTTGAAACTCTTAAAAAAGATTTTTCGATTGTCTACATTCTTTACATTTTTCACTCGATTCAATAACAGAAACGATTCTGTAAGCAATAAAACCGTTCTCGTTTTAAGATGTAGTAGCGGCGAGCAAAAAAAAAAAATAAAAAATAAAACTACGACGGAACCTAACCATCAATCAAATATTTTAATTGCGTTTTTGGAAGATTGGATCGATATAATCCACGAGCTGAGATAGTTATCCTCATAAAGCGTACGGCGTAGGATTAAAATGCACAGCCATACTATTAAAATAATCTGAGATAATATAATCTAGACAAAATTATCTAAAAGACAATCTAGATACCGTAAAAATGATATTTTATCCAGATATAACAAGAATATCTAATATTATATGTACTATGCGTTTTTTCTGTTTATAGATAATATATATTAAATCAAGTATGATATATATTTTTTTATTCTAATTTTTTTTTAATTTTTTGTTTTCGTTAAACATTTTTATCATTTTGTTTACTTACTCTGGTCTACATTAAATTCACAACCCGTTATAGATGTGTTAATTAGAATGAAATTTATAGTTAGTTTTATAAAATCTTCATACAATTAATAGATAAATATTTAGTTGGATTATGAATATATTATTTTGTGAGACTTTAAAACCCACTTTTACAGATGCAAATTAATCTACAGTAACTGGTACTGGTATTTAGTTACTTTTAAATAAACAATAATATTTGGTCGAACCTTAAATTTATTTTATTTTTTTGATATGTAAATGCTTATTAGGTTTTTAATGTTATTTCAATATTAATTATTTTTTGTTTCGTTTAGAAAACTGAAAATTGATTTTTTATCTCAGATGAATCTTCAGTCGTTATCAATGAAAATACATCCAAGGAACTTATTTCTGATAGATATTCAATATGTAGGAGAAGGGGGGTATTCATATCGTACAAAAAACAAACTTTTAAAACACCTATGTTACCAGTAATAGTTTAAAATGTCTGCACATACATTTATATACTTTCCATGTTGTAATGGTGGTTTTTTAAACTCCCTACCAACCTGCGACTTAATCCCTGTGCGTCACATCCATTCCGGTAGACCCGGCTTATGACTCGCGTCAATGTTGTATTATAATTTAGATCATGTTTTCGTCGTCCACATCGGATTTCACACGAGAACTACACATTACTACTACTAGCTAATCCTGCTCGGCGTCGCCCGTGACAAATTAAATATAATTTCAGTGGACTTACCCCGTCATAAACTCCGTTAGATGTAAACTACATTTGCATTTTTGACTCAGCAGTTTGGGTGGTTTTGATCAAATGCAAAATATAGATCTAAACATGTATCCGATCGTAATAACTGTTTTATTTTCCATAATCAATGATGTAGACAAAACAAATATTCGTTTTTACATTTGGTTTTAAGACGATATAATATTGTGTAAGTTTGTAGGGTTTTTTTGTTGTCTGTTTATAAAAAGAAAAAAGTTAATTGTTTGAATGTGAAACATCCAATAACACCTGTATACGGGGTGATTCATAATTTATGTTACAGCCATTTTATCACATAAATATTTAAAATACAGAAAAATGTGTAACAGAAAATTTTTTTAATTTAGAAACATGTAAAATGGTTTGTACATTTTTTAATGGTTTACAATATATTAGAAACTCAAATGGGGACCTAAATTTTTTTTGTAAACATAATATGAAGACATTTTTTCAATAAATTTTAGTGTTTGAACAACATTAATTAATGTAAAACTATGCTTGAGAGAGATTTTAAGTTTTTATACATTTCTAAAGTTGACAGTCTAAAACCTCCCCTAAAATATTGTAAAAAAATATAAAATGTACAAATCATTTTAGACGTTTCTAAATCAAAAAATTTTCATACATACATTTCTTTCTATTTTAAACCAATAAAATGGCCGTATCACAAATTTTGAATATTATTGTTATGTGACTAATAGTTTAAAAAAAATTTAGATTAACCAACATAATAATATGAGCTATTTATTTGGTCTTTGGGGGAAGAGTCATTTGAGCGGAGATAATGAAATATATGATACGTAAAAAATATATGGTTTTACCTATAGAGTAATATTTTAAAATTCTGATGCTCAAAAGATCATAACGCTTCAGCGTATTAACAATGTTTATTTCACCAAATAATATTAATTTTCTATTTTATACTACATGCCTAGCCAATTTATTATTATTATTTTTTTTTTTTATTAGCTCTTAGTAAAAATTCCATTGGAGCTCTACAACATTACAAGTAGATACAAGCAAAGTAATCGCTAAGGTTCAAAAATCGAAGATACAATATCAGCACAATTAGTTTATTAGATATATATCATACACTCACTCTGTGTCACGATGAGCGACGTAAGCTACTTAGATATATTAATAAAACGAAAATACGAGTAGACGAGATACTTTTGAATACGACAACAACATTACTGGGAATAAGTACTTTATATCGATCTATAATAGAAATCCTGTTTATTCCGTGTCAACGTTTAGAAAATAAAAAGGCAATATGTTTATTCTTGAAATATTTTTATAGTAGATATCTAATCCTTATTATTATATATTATAATATAAACGTATTGATCAAAAAAAAAAAAAAAAATAATAATAATAATAATAATAATAAATATAAATTGTTAGCTTCCCAGACATAATATAAGACGTAATGCAATAAAGTTCCAATAACAATTTGCGCATATAGCATAGAAGAAATTTAAATTTATTTCCAGTACAAAATACTATTATATTGTTATTTCTCATTCGACACGAATGAAAAAAAAAACGATTGCGCCGCGTAGTACATATGTGTGTACATGACTGTCAATTTTAAAGTACACAATGAATATTAATCGATTTATTATGTACATAATATAAAAATATGTGCAATAATAAAACCGTTTCGAATCACGGCGAGCGGAATAATTCGATGCCAATACAAGGCAATATTATGCAATTCGTAATTCATTCTTGTATACTATTATTGTACGGAAAGTACCCGCCAGAGAGCGTATAAAAGTCTCAGAGAGACTATAAGTCAAGACTGCAGGGAACACAAGAGACTTGTAAAAAACATATTTTTAGCATCATTTTTTACAATTGTTTATTACTAATGATAATATGTTATACACAGTGGCGAATTATCGGGGAGGGAATTTGTAGACCGCATCCCTCGGATTAGGGTTTTCACCACTAAACACTATAATACAATATTGCCAACTCGATGCTTAAGAATTATTATCATAGTTTAATCTGCAAGTTGCGTTGAAGGTTTGAAGTCAAAATAAGAGAATCTCAGCCGCCAAAATTAGCTTGACGCTGTGTTGCTCATAAACCGTCGTAATTTTTCGCACGTGTACAATAATGATAGTAACATACTTAGAAATTAAAACCAATAAAATGTGTATGTTTTTCGTAAGTTAGGGGTTGAATCTTTGTGGATTTTTAATTCGCCATCCACAGAACTACGATATATCCGCCATCGGTTGTGCATCATAATATTCATTGTAATGATGACGTCATAATATAATACAAGACTATAAAATTTACGTGAAAAAAATGATGAAACTCGCCAGAAAATATTTTTATTGACAAGATAACACCGGTAATGAATACTACGAAATTATGTGTTAGGTCAAAATTATTTAATGTACAAGCTTTCTGAGAATCTCTGAGACATATATTTTTAGGTTTGATTGCTTGCATTAAGTCCTAGGTCTAGTCATGACGTAGTTAAACATAAAAATCTCGATACTTAATCGGGACTACAAAAATTTCCAAAGCGATTGCAGATAAATAGTTAATATTGTTATTTTAACTTTTAAGGATATCGGAGTATGTTATTAAAAGACGGCGAAAATCAAGGAAATTTCTACGTAACGCGTCAATTCTGAAAATTTAACCAAACCATTTAAACTATAAAAAAAAGACACTATTGGAAAAACGTTCGTACTATAGTAGGACATTGATTTTTATTTTTTTCCATTTGAAAGAGTAAGTCGACTTTTTTCGGGTCGCATTGGACTCCGATTTTTGAATTAACTTTATAGATTACTATATAGAAAAACATATTTCAAATAATTCAAAAATGCGTATAGTATAACAGACGTTTATTACAACTTCTGAAAATACATTTTGAAATTCAGAGCCCAATGTGACATGCATAAAGTCACTTCAACTTTCAACTAAAAAAAAAAAGATCGAAAGCTGAGTATTCTACGAGGTCTGAGAGTTTTTTTTGTGAAGTAATTTTTTTGTACTAAAACGCGCCAACATTGCTCAGACACTCTTAACCCATATAAATTCTCACGGGCGACGTAGCATTAAAGTAATTATATTTTAAAGTTTTTTTTTTTTTTATTATCATCTTAAAAAACAGTAAAATAAGTCGTTTAAATTAGTCTAATTAGAAACTTTCTTTTTCCCGAGACCGGAACGTGAAATATGTACAAGACTGACTGGTCAACATTTTTTTTTTTTTGAACTATTTAAGTTAAGTTAATGTGACAAATTTCAGTTAAGTTCAAAGTTGAAAGTCACTATAGTCATTTGTTTTCGTTTATAAAAGTTACAAGTCAAGTAAAAAATAGGAACTAGCGAGATTAGCTAGTAAATAGTATTTTACGATTATCATTACTGTTTTTCTACAAAAACGATCGTTTGTGCTAATCAAAATTTATTATTAAAACTATGGGACTTATATTAGGTAAAAAAAATAACACCACTTTATGTGCAATAAAACTAATTAACCGACGACAACTGGAGTAGCGGTGCGCAAAGGCGCAACTAGACCAACAATTTATAGGTGTACAAATTATAAAGAATTTCCAGACTTTCAAACCCTCTACACTTTTTATTATAATATATTGAAAATAAATGCAAATATTCATTTATGTACTCTATTTTAATAGTAGTACAATATTTTTGTTTTTATTGTTTTAAATATTTACTTGAAAATAGTCAAAAATATAATAGAAAAGACTTAATTTTTTTTTAGGGATTTTAAATTTAAGAGTGCACCACAAGTTTTCGGTCTAGTTAGTTAGTTACGCCAATGACGATGTGCATCACTGCAGTAGCTACACTCGTTTTCAGATAGATTGGCACGTCGACGGCGGCGCGATAATGGAAAACCAGGGGTTCTCCGTATTTGGATGTTATTACCGAACTTATCGGCAAACCAACAGTTGTCACTTTTCATTTTAAAACTGATTTTACATTATTAATTTAAACATAAATATTCCGTCAAAGGCTTTTTTAAAACAAAAAGTAGACACTTTTATACATTTATGATAAACGACTTAGTGAGGCCGAAACACAACGCGACTAGTTTGGGGCACACCTACTGAAAATCGCCGTCGTGCCAATCTATTTGGCAACGACTGTACATGGGTGTAAAATATGATCGCGATATCTTATAATATAATGTCATCATTACCATAACTCAAACGGAACGTCTGCGTTCAAAAGGTGGGTAGGTGGGTAGGTATACCCATTAGGTGTATGTGTGTGTGTGTGTGTATGTATGTATGTATGTATGTATGCATAATATGGAATATAATACACACGGGAATCATCGCTGTGTATCGCAGTCGAGACCATCGAGGAGCATGGGCATAATAAATATCGCTTCATCAATTTAACTGTTGAAATAACGAGGTCGCTCGAGACTTGAGTGTTTTTATATTTTACGGACGTTTCGTGTACAAGGCGATTCGATTAGATATTTTAATAACGAAACAATAATTAATAGGTAAACGATCGCTTATTCGGAAGTATTTATTTTTTATTCTGGCTGTAATATCAAATTACAAAATTAATTAGATAGTTAAGACTTAACAATAAATAAAACTTGTATTCATTAGTTGATAATTTGTAGTTTTACAACAAAATAATATAATGGTTATGTAAGCACGTTAATAACGTAAAAATGTATAATTTAAAACAATAATTTTTTTTACTATAATATTAAGTATTAAATAAAGAATACTAAACTTTGCAGAAATTCAACAATAATATGCTAACAAAAAACAGCTTTAAAAATCTAATGAAATCACATCCGTTTTTAAATGTAACTTATTGATTTTATAAAAAAATATCTAAATATTATAATATCTACTTACATTTGTGTCTTATCATCAATTTCTATTAACAACCCATTTATTATTGTAAATAATTAAAAAAAAATCTAAACCAAAGACAAAAATGACACAAATATTAAGATTATTTACTAAAAGTCTAAGAAGAACGCAAAGCTTATGCAAATGGCAAAATGTGTTTAAATTCAATAACCCTCAAAACAAAAAATTATTATCGAAAAAAAAATTGTCCATGAAAGTAGTTAAATTTGAAAAGCCGACATTTTAAACGCTAAAGTCTGGTCGTACACTAAATACGGACATGCGAATTTGTATAATTTTGGTCTCTATTTATTAATCAATAGGTAATTACAGTTATTTTTTAATGTATTAAACATTTTTCCCGTATTGCTTCTTTTATTAGAAAACGCTGTTGTGGGATTCACCAATTTTGGTTCACATACTTTATCCACTAAGACTCTCTAAGGTTTAATATAAATTAATAAACAGTTTTAATTGAAATGAATTCAATTTAATAGAGTATTACACATTTTTTTTTTTAATTAGCTTTTACGTTTGTATACAATTTTCGATCTTTGTGTAAATTATTAAACTAGAAATCAGATGAAACACAAAAAAAAAAAAAATCATTTTCATTCGTTTTTAGGATAAGAGTTTACAAAGACACATTTGGAAAACACATTTCATTGATTTTTTTTAAAATTTTATTGTTAAATTAGAAAATAAGTCGGTAGATTTTTTTCGAAATCAAAATTATTGATTAGGCACATTTTAGTTCGATTAGCTTTTACCTAATAACTTGGCTCGCCTCGTTAAAATAGTTTGAATAAACTGTACACAACCATACGTCATAGATATTAATAATAATATTATACTCGAACAATTTGATCATTTCAATATGTATATTTTGTTTCAAAATTGCGTTCCGTCGGCTATTTTGGCGTACATCTATGATGTAAGTACATCAATCATTGCGATAATTCTGATTCGCACAAACACTTCGAGGAATAATGCGGACCCGAGACAGACAAAATATTTTTCGTGAAGTTATGTACATGGTTATTTTTTAAGTATTTATCGATCAATCCAATCCAACGCTTCATCTTTACTAGCGATACTCTTAATATTTTCAAATCCTCTGCTTCGTCACAGCTTTTAAGAGGATGTTAGCACGCCGTTTCTGGTCTGTTTCCCAGACTTGACATTTATAGACAAAACGCATTTACGCAAAATGGTTTTTTTTATACATACATATGTATTTGCAATCATAGAGTAAAATAACCCATTGCAAAAATCATAGAGTATAGTATTATTGAGGGTATGGCATATTATCGTCGATTTATCTGAATATTGTCTAGAAACAAATTAAAATTAATTTATTTTTACAAAGTTTTAATTTTTTTTTTTTTATTTTTCAAGTCAATACAAAGTTGAATAATAGTAATAACATGTAAAACCGATATGTCATACCCTCAAAATGGTTATCATCTAATATTTTTGTTGTTGGCGATTTTACTCTAACAGTACTCAAAAATCATTAAAAATGATTTTATTTGAAAGCGTTTCATATATGTCACATGTGAGTATCTGAGACAGAGAAAACAAATATTGTGCTGACATCTTCTCAAGGACCAGTCCTGTCGCGAAACAAACTTTAGTTTGTCAACAACAGAATGCCTAACGCGTTTTTAAAAACTGTTGAGCAGAAGTTTGTTTTTTTTCGGAAATGTTTATGTGAAGTTTTGCATTTTGGTGGTTTCTATGAGTTATCCTACTTTTAAGTACCTGTTGAGCACAATAGTTAATTGCATACCATTTGAATAAATACAAAAAAAGACTATCGATCAAACAAAATCTATTTCGTCACAGGGCCGTTTTTAAAGGCCGTTAAAAGTATAAGTGTTTGAAATTTAATATTTATTTGATATTAATTAACCGACTAATTAATTATTCATTTATTTGAAAACAATAAATGTCATACTTCAGCCTTTGTAAAATATGAACACGACAATATAAGTAATAACAATATTCGACTCATATTAAATAAATTAATAATGAATTATTATTTAAGTTATTTAACATTAAATGGTAGATGGTACCCCTGTAGAACTCAAGTAAATCAAAAATCTATAGTTTAATAAATGCATGGAAATGAAACGAACGAGTTCAAGTAATCATTCTGTGATAATGCACGTCAGATGACTATCACTATAGCTGTGTGTGCACACAATTTATAAAATATGTCACGCGAAATCGTATCCGTCCGCAATGCATAGATCATAGACATAATATAGTATAATAGACTACGAATAGAAAGAGAAGTATAAGACTTTGATATGGGAGAGAGAGAAAGAACCGTAAAAGATTTTCTCACAGGAGAGTTAATAAAACAGTTTATTTTTCCAGTTGAATTATATTATGAGTGGAAAAAAAACATGTTATAAATTAAATTAATGTAGATGATTAATTATGATAAAAGATAATATCACTGTCATTATTATTTTATTTTTCTATTGCCATGTCAAAGCCTCTTCAGAGATTGTCTTTCTCACACATATATTGACTTCTATTATATTTCATACACGCGATATTGTTTTGTTCGTGGTCTATGGCATAGACATCCCTATCTCAACCGACACAAAATCATATTGGCCGAAAATTCTCCATGTGAAATAAAGAGAAAACGACACTGACCGTTATTTTTTCGACGCGTTTCGTCGAGTATTAGGTTTATACCCGGGGTACGTATTGTTTACCATGTGTCAAACTATAGATATTCTGATGGGTCCGAAAAAAAAATTCACAGGAGTTTGTAACGGTACAACCATATATACATATACAAAAGAGGTCTTTACCAAGATCACAACACACTATTCGCATCGTTATGATGATATAAGCAGCAACACGTAGCAGGATAACAACATTAACATCAGGCGACTCTACATAAAACAATTTTAGGAGTATTACGAAAGAAAAGCGCATCAAGAGAAATACTTATGACATGATGACGATGCGATAATTCCTCCTTACTCCTTCCTAAAATATCAACCAATCAACACCGGCGTTTGCCCCCGTGCGAGTATATACACCGGGCACTTTTGCCATTTTAACACTTCGACTTAAACCTTCAACATCTCCTTTAAATACAACGAATAAGCCTCGAGGAATCGAAGAAGTACAGCCAGATCAGTGATTCGACGAACCCATAGACAATTGAAAGAGTATCGACGTCCAGTACCAAGATTGAACAACTTGCAGTGGGAATCAGCGCTCCGGCGAGTTCAATGAGATCTACGCTCTGCGGACTTCCGACAAGACCGCCGACATAGCTGAACTCATCGGCGATGAATTGTAGGTTGCCTATATCGCACGTCCGACGGTGCAAATCTTGATCAGCACCGCTCAAGACTATCAGACATTGTTTTACCCAAAGACGCCTGACAAACCGCGTCAATGCGCGAGTACGGGCGACGCCGTAATCTCTTTACCGAGACCTCGGGGATTCCAGCTTCAACGACACCCAAGCTGAATATACTCCCAGCTGACGTCTAAATACCATTGGATAACTACGGAAAACGTTAAAAAATTGTCCTTTTCAGGACAACCACACGCATAGTTCCACCAAGCACGCTTGCTACGGTCACGCTACCCGGACGAGTCAACTTTCGGACGTTACTTGTTTATTATTACTGTCAAAGGTTTTTTTTTTTTAATTATCGTGGTTGATCACACGTTAATCCCCAAAAGAAATTTTTTTCGTACATTTATATGGCTATATCAGTTTTAACTTACAAGTTATAATAAGTCATAATAATATATACCAAGTGGATTTTTAACTGAAAAAATATATATTTTTTTATATGGTTTGTTTGTAGTAATTATAAAGAACATCACTCAAAAAAATATAGGTATAATATTTAATTCACAACTATAGTATACACAAATAATATTGTTTTAATTAAACTGTAATATAATATTCATTTAAAAATGCCATATCTGGGTCACATATTTTAGGCCACGAAATTCTATATATAATATTATGTGTATAATACACCATGCGTACATAGGTAACATGTAAATAATAATAATAACCTAGACGCATTTTACGAAATACGTTTTTTGTAAGTATAGCAAATTAAAAAAATATATCTAAAAATGTTAGACGTTGTAATAGTATCATTGATTATTATAAAAATGGTAGTCCTTATAATTTTCGAGGAAACGAGTGTTTTAAAGAATCGTCCTGTATGTATGCAATAATATTTTTAAAAACGATAATACTTTTAATGTAAAAATACGTGTCTTACGTTAAATGCGGATCATCCAGTATATATGAATCCAAGTGACAAGTATATGAGAACAAAAGTCTATACTCTATAGGAAAAACGTGTAAGTTTTCCATTTTTTCATTAACGAATTGCGTCGCTACAATATCCACAGATAACACGACGTCGGTGATTGCAACTTTTGAACTGAAAAAACAATGTCCTGTGATTCGGAAATTCACAGTCCCCAAGTATTTGAGTAGGTATAGTTTCAAATCTGAAACGTATTCACGAAATTAAGGCATTTATATTTGAAAACAACGAGAGTTCGCGTCGTCTGAACATTAACCAAGTAGGCCGAGCTTAATAATATGCTATATTTTTCAAGCACGCGGTTGTGCGCATGAAAGTTTAATGAAACCCATAAACCCAATGGACGTGTATAATCAAATAAGTACAAATTGCGGACCTAAATCTAAAACCAAAAATTTCTATCTCAAAATATCAAACCGTAACTATTTTGTACTTCAAACATTTTCCATTCGGAATAAACGATTGTAAAATTTAAAAATTGATAAAGTCGTTTTACGTTGAATATTGAAATTATTGTTTTTTATACAGAGTCAAATCAACGTAAAAAAAAAAAAAAATAATAAATAATTAAATAATACAATAATGTAAAAAATATAAGTCGATAGCCTTAAAAATTTAATAGGTAAAACCTGATTGTTAGTATAATTTTTTTTTATTTAATTGAAACTTTTTTAGTAGCGCATGTTTACACCGCGGAATGTAAAAAAAAAGAGGACGTTTAGCGTTATTTAAAACCAAAATAATACAATGCAACTATATTATTTATAAAATTATTCAATTCGTTGATAAATGCAAAATAATTAATAATATTATACAATCTTGTGGTCGATACAATGAATATGAAATAACGCTTTTTGGTTGTCGCTAATTAACATTTATTCTTGTATAATTTAGTTTCAACTCTGTCTATTGTTAAGAAACGAAAGGTTAATGTGTTCTTACATAACGAATTTATAAACTGTGCTGTTTTAAACGCTTTTTGTTCTCGGTAGTTCATCATCCAATATATCTATGGTTGTTTGTGAATATTTATAAGTTCGAGCATTAGAACTTTGTGATTTTTGAAAACGATTTCAATTTTAAAGCATGATATGAGCACTCATAACTTCCGTAAAAAATTGAATTAATACAGTAAATTGGCCAAAGTGCCGATATACGTATAATATTTTTAACTTTAAATTTGACAATAAGTCGAAGGTTCACTCCAATACTAAAGGCAATGTCACGCTGTTTGCAGTTTTTCTGAATGCAAATTTGCCGTGTTGCAGGGTAAGAGAGAAGATACAAACAGTGCACCGACATCCTCTTATAAATACATTTATATATAAGAAAAACATATATTTTTATACGATCTTTTTTATCGAGACGATGAATAATGATGTATCTAATCACCTGCTCGTCGGCTAACTGTTGGTTTTTTCAACCAATAACAATATTTAATACTACATGATAATAAAAATATCCAAACACCATTAAAATCGAGTGGCTCGAAGGGACGCGAAATACGTTATGGTATAATGATGAAACGGTGGTGAAGGGGTGAGGGGTGGGAAAAAATCAATTAAAAATATTCAAATACCCGAACACACGCGATTCGTAGGTAGGTATATAACGAAAACAATAAAAATAATAATAAAATATCACATGATATTATATTATATCGAACCGTCTGGAAAATATTATCGTCGTCATCATTATTAGTTTTACCATTATTATTATTATTGATTTTCAATGCCTTGTTGTTAAACTATAACCAACAACTGCACTCGGGTTTTTGAATTCCTTTGCATACAGAAACTATTTCCCTTCAGATATAGAAGCGAACAATTTGCGTTCCTTTGAAAATTCATTTTCAGTGAAATCATCGGCCGACCAAGACATTCCGTCTGAGTCGCAAAAGAGATATACCATAGTTATCAGGACGACTTGATATATATGTTCTTGCTTAACAAATGATTTTAGGTAAATGGTTCTAAAGAAATATCATAATATTATTTAAATACAAATACACAAAGTAGCCGTTATCATCGTGGTTGTTATTGTTACGGAATTCATCACGGATATCTTGCATTAATGATATATACTTTGTCGGAACATGTTTTTGCCATTTTCCCAGGTGGTTAGTGGTAGAATAATAAGTTTACCACTTGAAACGTTTATATTTCCAAACGACAGGTATATTATACGATGTCTCTAACGAATGATTCTAAGTGCCTCTATGAACATTTTTTTACAACGATTACTTATTGTCTCTTATTACGCGAAGAAGACAAATCTCTACGGATGGACAGTGGTAAATATATTTACCATTTCGACAAACGTGTAGCTTCAAGATGATAAGGATAATTATGACTTTCACTCTGTAGAGCATCAAATGCAATGGTATTACATTAATTTCAATTTTAATAGTTTGTAAGATAGAAGGACGCAAATTATTGGAGAAAAAAATATTAAATTCACTGTTGTGCTTGGTCTACATATTAATAAAAAATACCTACAGGTGCAATGTTAATGCAAAACTTTTGTTAACCTATACCAAAATACAGTGACAGTCTAACGGTGGGCAAGGGGGATAGATTCCCCAGTGACATTTTTTTTAAAATTTATAATGACTTATATGAAGGTAAAAAACAGTTACCATATCATAAATTATATTTTTGGCGATCAAATATAGTGTATGTTAACAAATTGATCACATTCTCTCTTCACCAAGACAAAATTGCTTGATTGACAATGATAAGATAAAATATTTCGCCACTGGAAAATGAGTGCACATATATCGATCGGATTAAATCTATATAATGGTGAAAATGTTGTTGTAAGAAAAAAAATGTAATTAAACATCAATGTAAAACCGCTCGGCTCAGGATTTGAAAAAAAAAACAAAAACTATTTCGAAACACGCTTTTGTAATCTACGGGGGTGAAAAGAAAAAAAAATACTCGAAAGGTTAAGATAATATTATCGTTGTGTTAAGACAAACTATCGGGTGACACCGCTTCGACGCGAACGCCTATTGTCTTACGAACAATGGTAACGATTTTTTACTCTGTTGCGAGCAGAATTTCATGATACAGTGTTCAGAGAACAATTAATTTTCTACTAATTAGTTGGTAGGTTAATCTACTGTCGGCGCAAACATGAATTAAATGCAAATTTGTATCCGTCAAAAATGTCCATATCGGGTGATCCATTCGACGCAAGACAAATTCAATTGTACTAGCAAGAAAAATTGACGTTTTTAAAAATATTTTTTAATTTTTAGATTATTTTATGCGGTTAAAAGATTTTTTTTAAAAAAAAAAACGAAATTTTTTTCTAATTAAAAACGCGTATGTTGTCATTGTCATTCAAAAGAGTAAACACTTAAAATAAAACAAAAACGGTAAAAAATAGTTCAAAATTTAATATTGTTTTCAAAAACGCGTAGTTAATTGTGTAAATACAGTATAGTATATATAGTATTAACGATACTTTAAATGATGCAAAAAAATATTTTCAAAAACAACAAATGTTTCGCCTTAAATGTATCACCCTATACGATGTTGCGAGTGTCTACAAAGTGATTCAAAATTGATGTTACAGCCATTATATCAAATAAATATTCAAAATACAGAAAAATGTATGGTACGAAAATTTTTGAATTTAGAAGCATTTAAAATAATTTGTACATTTTACTATTTATTTTTAAATTTATGAGGGAAGTTTTAGGGAGTCAACTTTAGAAACTCGAGTGGGAACCCATATTTTTTTTGCAAACATAATATGAAGACATTTTTTTAATACATTTTAGTACTCGAACAACATTAATTAATGAAAAAAAAATTGAGAGACATATAAAGTTTTTATACATTTCTAACGTTGATTGACCAAAACTCCTCAAATTATTGTAAAAAATTATAAAATGTACAAATAATGGTAGATGTTTCTAAATTAAAAAACTTTCGTACTATACATTTTTTCCTATTTTGAATCAATAAAGTGGCCGAAACATAAATAACTGTACAGATCAATAAGTTAGAGTGGCTATCCTAATCTTTTTTAGTAGTTCGTCGTAAAAACCGTTAAAAAATGGATATCGAGCTTTCAGAGTTCTAAAACGTAATGTATCAAAATAAAAGAAAAAAATAAAAATACGCTAAACAACTGTAATTGGGATTATGTTTTGGTCAAAAATCAATCGGTATGATTAGGGTTTAAAAATGTCATGAAATTAATTCTTTTGAAATATTTCATTACATTTTTTACAATATTTTCACGAATTATTTCATAAATGTAAAAATTAAAAAAAAATATAAAATATTTATTATATCTTAAAGTTTATAGTCATAAACACACAACAACAGAACATTTTTTAAAGATGGTTTATTGCATCAAATAATAACAAATAGTTGATGCATATAATAGCCACAATAGGGACCAAACAATTAAAAAAAAACTAATAAGTGATAACCGTGGATGATGTGATACCACATTTAAATTTAATTTATAACCATAGGCATACCTTGGTTGATAAGTCATTTATTATTAATGTTTTTTATGCGTAATCAATACTCTTTTCTAACCATATATAACCGAATAATCTATACGTTTAAAAGAAAAAATATATTTCATAATTTCATTAAAATATTTAAAATTTAGAACCCTGAGTATAATATTATCAGTTATATTATAAAGACATACAGTACATCCTCTGAGAAACTTGGAAATTTATGTAAATAATATAATATATTAGTACGACATAATATTATTATTATAATGAAATATTATATGCTTGTTTAGAGATTGACATTTTAAAGTGAAAAATAATTCGATTATTTTACCCAAAAATTATCAAATGTTTATTTTTCTGTTATAATAATTTAATAGTACATATATTATTGTTATTATTATAGTGTAGGTAAACACTAATCAGCGAAGTGTATTAATATGTTAATTGATTATACGTCATAAAGTCAAGAATAATAATACATATATGTTGTTCAAACAATATTATCTTAGTTAGCCAGCTCTAACATGGTAATATTATAAATTATGTTACACGTTCACTATTTTTTTTTAACCTACAAACCACTACGCACATCCATTTTACTATTTTAGTCGATTGTAATGCCTTTTCTTTTAAGACCTTAAAAGTATTTCGACCTTCATGGTTTTTGAGTAAAACGTGAACTCGTGAAACGAATAATATTATGAAAAAAATGTCATTATTAGGGCTGGGATTTTGATGCACTTTGCATTGGTTTCTGACAATGTTTGCTACGTGATGCTCATTTTATACCATATACGCCTCAAGTATATTTGAATCAGAATAAAATGTTTTTATTTTGCATTTTTTTATGATTTTTGGATTTTTTTAATGTAAAATTTGAATTTTAAATTGTATTTTAAAGTTTTTATGTAAATTCAACAAACTATAAAGTAGGTTCTCGTATTAAATTATTACAAATAATTTTAAACTGTATGAAAATAATTGTTTTTTTCAGATTAAAGAAATCCAAAACGATCAATTCTGCCTATAAAATTATTTTATAGTCCTTTAAAAGTTATTTTATAATTTATCAATGATCATTTACACCAAAATGATTAAGAATAAAAAATATTTTGCACTTCATTTAGAATTTGTAGAGTATAAAAGCATTTTTTTTTTTGGGAGGGGGCACTTAAGTCCCAGTGCTAGTCCTAGTTGTGCACTCAAAAACAGTTGAAATAAGGGATTACTCGACTTCACGATCGTTACAAAAATTAATAATAATAATAACGACCGAATGAAAAAGATCGTTTGTAAAAATATGTATTTAGATAAATAAACGGTACCATATACCGATAAAATTTATCAGATACATAAATGTGTACTGAACGATCGATCTTTGTGCACACGAGATTAAAAGCAAACCCACAATATTATACCACATCGTCAATATTGTGCATTTCTCGAGTAGTGGTTAGATAACTTCGAGTTGGTGTAAAAGTTGTGCGAAACCCCAAACAGAGCTCGGAAAATTATAATATTAAGGTGTGACAGTTCATTTTAAAAACGGATTATTATTATTATTGTAATGCCGCCGTATTTTCGACGATAAGTTTTTCTCGTTTTTAAAATGTACGGCAAAACTTTGTAGAACATTAAAAATTACGGAAAGCAATAACAATAATTGTTATGAATGCAAATTGCAGTTATCATAATCGTTTTAATTTTAATTATTTTTTTTTATGAACACTTTTTGCGCGACACGACGAAACTATAACAATAATTATTCTTGATAAAGGCATACAGATTTTTTATCTTTTTAATTCCCCGAAGAAATAAAAAAATGTGCTTTTGAAATCCACGAAAAAAAAATAAAAATGACGGACGTAATTGGTTAAAACTCCATTTCAAAATATATATAAAAATAAAATGATTTACTGTGCGTAGGACAGTATGCCTTGTCCGGTGCTTAACTTACTGTATAATATAATAATATGAGAATATTGTACTCAAAAACGTTGAAAAATATTAATACACTTCCGTGTCAAAGACCTTTCGCGCCCAAATTTTTGTACTTTAAAGTAGGTACATTTTATTTCTACTAGGTTACCTGAAATATTAAAGCAGATCGGCCGTCCGTCCAAAAAATATAGAAAACCGGCTGAACTGCTCAAGAGTAGTTCTATTTTGATTTTATAGTTTTTTTTAAATTTAATAAACATAAAGTATTATTTTATTTATTCTGGATAGTTTATTTTGTCACGTTCTTACTATATTAATGTTTCGTCTGATTTTACGCGAGAAATGACAGTTATAAATAAATCTATGAGTTTTCTCTATTCAAATTTACAGACGTAAAGATGGAACAAAATTATGGTCACGTGATGTATACCTCATTTATACTTGTGATTTACAGGTAGAGAGGTACATATTGCAGCTGAGTGCATCTTACTTACCTATTAAGCTGATAATAATATTATAACGGATGATAAATTTAAGAGTCTACACTCTACATTCATTATTTTGAAAATTATTATTTTTAATTATTATGTTTTTTATATAGTTTGATAATGTCATATCAAAAAACATTATTGAAAGAAAAAAATATTTTTTCTTTTTTTATTGTTATAATATTTTAATTTTTTACTTTTTTGAATGACATCGTATGTTTTTTATTTGAGATTTCGAAGCAGAATAGACAAGTGAAGTAGAGGACAACATTTTGTAGGCTTCCTCTACACCACTCTACTTCGCTCATCTAAACTTAAATTGTGTGTATTGAACTATTTAAAGAAATTTGATTTCTATACATTGAAATATTCTGTATAAAATTTTGCTTCAGAATATGATTTTAAAAATGTATGATGTCGTTAAAAAAATTTAAAAAAATATAACGATAAAAAAAAGTAAAAAACATAATTTTTTTCCAGAAATGTCGTATTCAAATGACATCAAATTGTGCAAAACAATATTTTCAAAAAAGTCGTAACTTTGAAATAATGAGCGATGTCTAAACTTATATTAATCGCTCTGTATAGTAATATACTTATCAGTTGTTGGACTTTTAATTAGCTGAAATACAACTACTACAAAGTACATGTGTCTACGAGTAACTGTATATTTATATTTGAATATTTTAATAATGTTTTACCGTTGTCGAGGTATTTTTTACATTTTAAAGTTTCCTGCAAAATTCTCATTTGAAAAAAAAAAACTTTTTACCATTAACTATAGCGGATTGAAAAACTTTTCCTCGTTTCTTACCTGAAATAATGCTTAACTACATTATTTTCATTATTCTTATGGATACGTTGTTTAAAAAAAAAAAATCAATAAAGTTTGTGAGGACTAAAATGTGTAGTAATAAATGGTCTATACACGAAACTAATTATCTCGAATATATAGAACGAGTAAAAAATTAACAAAACTGATCGCTGTATTAAACTGAAAAATATCATAAGTTGTACTTAAAATTAAAAACTGCACTAAAAATTAACAAAGTTCCGTTATAAATATCATTATTTTATTTTTTACTTTATATAATATTAACAATTTAGTTTAAATAAATATTTAATAACCGTCTGACATATTATTTTATTTTCATCTTTCATTCATTAAATAATATTTTTAGTAAATCACTATAAAAAACAAATTTAAATCAATTTGAACATCGTTGCATTGAGCAACGATATACTATAACTTCGTATTTATTTATGATTTAATAATTGTATAGCCTGCGTTGGATTTTTATAAAACTGTATAAAAAGTGTTAAAAAGAGTAAAATCACATGAACAAAATCGAAAAATAATTAAAAGCAGTTTCATGAATACAAGGAAAGTCAACAAAAATGGCAATACAATTGAAAAAGCACAATATGCCACACTAAAAAGAAATTGGATTTTAATTCTTACTTATATAAAACAAATGTCTACAACTTACTTAACAAAAATTCTGAACAATGGTAACAATGGTAACTTGTGAATCCGACAAAATCCGTTCCCTGGCGATAAACCTCGTAAGATTACATTAATTGATTTGTCCACTTTAATGATTTGAAATCAAAACGTGGCTTGGATAATAGGGTTGATTAAATTTTTTTCAATTTTCGGTAATTAGGACTCTAAGTAGTTTCTTTTTTTAATTACAATAATTTCAATAGAAACTTTATTTTACAATATATCACATTTAACTTTTGCATATATTATGATTTTATTAAATTATCTAAAAAAACGCACTTATATAATATATTATATACATATTGTATAACAAAGTAGATATAAATATTTATATCTTAGCGTTTTTATATCGACTAAAAAGTGAGATCAGATTTATTAAAACCAATAGCAGCCAGTGTTGAGCATAATAAGATAAATTTATCAAGATAAACAATTAATTATTCTTTATCTTATCTAAATAAATTTAAAAATGTTTATATGATGTGCCATCTTAGATAAATAATCGCGTTGTCTTAACTTTAGTAAATCATCTATATAAATGAGTTCTTATTCTAACAATTGACAATTTTTTATTTTATATGTAATTTTGTATAGGTATAATAAGGTTGAAAATAATATATTGATTTTTATGTAATTATAAATCACTATAAAATAGAAAAAAAAATTATTTTTTTATTAAATTATATATATATATATATATTAATTCATATTAATTCATATTACAATTATATTTTAGCTTTATACTTATGTTTTACTAAAATATTATCTGTAACTAGATACAATTATACTCATTTATATTTATCTTTATCTAGATAAATATTTAATTATCTTTGATCGACACTGTCAATAGCCACAAATTTATTACAGTTTCCTTGAGTAAACAATGGCATGCCGATATTTTATGCGTCAAAATGAGTAACTGCTGAACCACATACCGGGTATTACGTTATAATGAAATGAGAACAAAATACTTATAATGATCGTCGATTGTCTATAGCGTCATATTTTATTATTCATCAATCGTATCTTGCGACGACTTGACTGTAATTTTCGTATCGATTGGAATTATTATTTTGCAAAATATTTAGAACAAGAGACGTTATATCTTTTGAAATCTTAAAGCGGTGAATCATCAGCACATTCAAAAAGCAATTACCTACAAAGGCGTCTGCGATGTTCGCAGATACAAAAAATTAAAATCGCTTTTACAGCACATAAGCAAACAGTTCTTAAACACGTTTAATGCATATTTGCTATTTGATTTTCACAAGACGAAATTTCAGTATAATACGCACATGTCCCAAAGGTATAAAACCTGTCTCAAATTAAAACATAATAATATGTATCTACTCGAAATCCGTTATAATAAACACTTTATATATTAACAATGTTTATGACTATCTAATTAATTATATCGTTCATTGTTTGAACCGCGATACGCCTTAAGAAAAGATTACCTAAAATCTATCGTAATATGTAAAAGGTTAAATAAATAATAAGCAAAGGTTATCATATTATGATTAAACGTAAGGCTGGGATTTCGATGCTTTTTACATTGTTTTCCGAAGCTAAATGCTCGTTTTATAACATATGTTTTATCTATTTTTTAATCAAAATAAAAAGTTTTACACAGACGACACACCAGCACTGAAAATGAAAATAATATAGTTTAGTTGATTTTTAGGAAGTATAAAATATTTATGATAATTCGTCGTTGACGAGAAAAAACCTCCAAAGTACCTACTAAAACAACTTTTTTTCAGAAGACACAAAATATTTTCAAAAACGAATTGTCAATGATATACAGAAACAGATTTTAACAAAACTATAATATCAAATCTTATTTTGAAGTAAGAAATTCAACATTTGTGAAAGCATTGTGTCAATGTTATGCGGCACATTAGAATGGTCTTATTAAGTCATTGTTTTTTTCTAAACTCACATGAGTATTTTTTTTTAAGAGAGTTTTTTTGAGTTATAGTCGAAATCATAATCTGATAAAATGTCTATAAAATAGGTAGGTGGGTGGTGGTTGGGTTCAGTTTAAAAATCGGCCGTGAGACTCGTTTTTGAAATCGCGCCCATAGCGTTTTTCAATATGCATCATTTGCACACGACAAGCACATCGCGGAAATCGCCTCAAGTCGACGACGCGTGTAAATATTAATTATTTAATAAAAATCATTATATTATGAACTCGTTAATCGGAAAATTCGTCGGAATGTACTTTGTTCGCAAAAACCGTCCCCGGCATTGAGCCACGCTGCAATTACTCTTGACGACGACAAATGAAATTAATTTAAAACAACATAAAAACACGCGGCGGCGGAATCACCGACGAGTCGTTCTACTCTCTGCCGCCGCCGCGCCAACCGAAATGCGAAAAACGTCACAAAACACACGAAACTAAATGCCATTTCCTGACGCAGACCCGCAAAATCGTGTCGCGGTCAATGTTTTATTAACATACATGAGCCGTCTAGTGTGGACATAACGCAACGACGTTGTTATGATAATATTTTTTTAACGATTTAAGAGGAGATTCGACCCAGCGGTGTTTTCTACCAATATAGACCTATCTTTTGCCAACTGTGCTTTAATAACAGTTAACTAGGTATAATGTTATTGTAAACAGTCACGAAATATTTATGGCAGCTAAATTGTACATTAGATTTGAAACAAAATAAATGTAAGGACCGGGGCACGCGAGTACTTATATATTACAATTGTTTTAATAAGGGGTTTCAAATCATTATAATATTGTTTGTTTGCTTAGACGTTATTCTGTTTCACTATTTACTATTGAGTACTATCCGGAACCGATTAATTTATGGTCGTCGAGAATAAGAGTATATTATCACAGTAATATATTTAAGCTTATAAAGGCACACACAAACACATAATATTATAATATTGTCGTGCAGATGAGTTTGAGAGTTTATAGGTTAGACCGGCGCTCCTCAAACTGGGGACCACGGCCGTCTAGGAAACCGTGGCTGTATTACCGGAGGTCGTGAAATATTTATTTTATTTTTATTTGTATTTATATATGTTTAAAGTTTAATACTAAATTATAAAGTTTTTTCAAAAGTTAATTAAAAAAAATTAATTTACTATACATTTTAATAATATTTATCTATATGAAATAGTACATAATTAAATAGTAAATAATTTTAATATATAATTAAGAAAAAAACAATTAATGTTTTTGATTAAGGGGGTCTTGATATTTTTACATTGAACTAAGGGGGCCCCACGACAAAAAAAGTTTAAGAAGCACTGGGTTGGACGACCGCGTCGAGACTATATATTATAATAATATATTAATATGTGATTGTTATTTTTTTCTTGATTTGTTTTTTTATTAAAATATTAAAATACACGATTTTTAAGTCCATACATGGTAAATATGGTAGTCACGGCAGGTCTGTGAAGTAGTCGAACAATTAATGTACCTATTCAAATACGTCATGGCTTTCTCGAGTAGAAAGCGCTCGGAATGCTCTAAATGCTTTAACTTTCAAATACCTACATCCTAATTGGCTACTTCTAACAGAAAAATGACCTTACCTACACTTAAAGTTCATCACAATGGGAAGGTCGTCGCTAAAATGTCGGGTAGTTAAGTTATATCGATAATATATTTTGTTTTCTAGAAATTCTAATTGACAAAAATCGAGATAATCCGATTCCGAGGGAGCGGGAAAAGCTTGACCCCGGACACGTATAATCGTTAGGAAACCCCGCGCAGTGTTCATATTTAATATATCCGCACGGTTTGGATTAATTTGTAAACTTTAATAAAAATATAACCCGTCGGTAGTAAAAAATACAATAATAATTTACACTACCTACTGATTTATTAATTGAATCATTCAATAAGCAACAATTGTAATGTTTTTATTATTTTTATTTTTTATCATTATCATGTAATACGAATATCTATCTACATTGTTTTGCGTATCGCAATTATATTATTATTATATCGTTAAAGTGGAACAGCTTACTTTGTCCAAATGCATTGGTTTTGCATTATACGTAGACTTGGAGTCTAACGTAGTCACGTAGTAATGGTACACTCGAGTACCAGTAGTATAATTATATGGTACTTGATAATGGTTGGAGTGTGAGAGATCAATAATGCTTTGTCACGAAAACAAATAAGTAGATAGATATTTTTTTTTTATAAATACTTTCACTGTAACAAAGTGTAAAAAGTGTCATAATATTGATACATTAGACCTCGATTATCCGTCCCCTACAATGTAAGGTTTACATTAACTCTCGATTAACCTCCACTAATCGTACGTTGCAGTAAAATCTTATATTCATTGGTATCATAATTTTTATATAATTACACAAAAAAATTAATGGTGATGCTTCCTTACATGTAAGCATAGGGTGGTTCATAAATTTAAAAATCGTCATATTTAAAGAACAATTGTCAAATATATAAATGTATACCAAGTTTAAAAAAATAATAAATAATACTAATATGTCATAATGCAGGTATAAACATGTATGTTTAAAAAAGTTCGTTTCTCGTTTAATCGTCTTTTTCGATTATTCGTCAAGGATCTGGTACCGAGAATAGTGGACAATTAAATAAAGTTCTACTGTACTATTTTTCTTGTCTTTAGAGACCACCTGGTTTTATTTAAGACGATAAACTATAGTTTAGGCGTGGCGAACTTTTTTCGCGACACGTGCAAATATTTTCTAATTAAAGTTTAAAAAAAAATTCATGTGCCAGTGATATACGTTCATAGGTATAAACAATTTTTCTTCGGGGTAATGGGGGCCTTAAGAAAGTTCATTGAAATTATCAGTTGTATATTTTGTTAGTCTTAAATGTTTTGATGAAACACGAGCAGCATTAGCTTCATTCAACAATGTATTATCTCTGTTTCTATTTGAATTAATTCTTTATGGATAATTAACTTCGACATATTATTATGCATGATATGTTGATGCAAATATTGAGTTTATTTGGAATGAGTGTATTTCTATGTACAAAATCTTATGCTTGGAGGCAGTGAGTTCAAAACTTTGAAAACTTAATATTTTAGAAATAATAAATAATTTTGTTTTTGTTTCTTAGCCAACGTCGCTGCTCCGGAGCTTTACAATTCGACTACAGAACAACACCAGAGCTGAATACCTAACCTATAACCTAAGCCCAAATAGAAGGCCCTCAAGAAGGTATTTTTTTTTTTTTATTTTATATAATAGGTTATTCCAAATTACTACTTACTATAAATATTAAACCGAATGTATAAATATTCCACTAGTCGAATACCCTAACATTAAATAACCATATCGACTGTATTTATTGTTTGATTTCGCAATTTTTTATTTGAGAGTCGTTATAATTTATTTGAAATCTTTTTAAGTTTTTAACGACGGTTGACGACGACGACGTCATTAAACATGTTTAATACGTTTAATGTCTCTGTTTTACGGATTTTTATTCAATTTGATTATTGGAAAAAAAACCTCCGTCAAAACACAGATTGAACCAGCGATATATACTCAACTTGATGTGCTGAATAATAATATGCAAAACAAATATTTTATTGCATAATATAAGTAAGATTATTCTTTTATGTATACATAAGATAAAAAAAAAAAATTTTGATTAAGAAAGTTGAGCAATGTTGTTAGTTTTAAATTAAATTTTGAAAATAAAATTAGGAGTTTCGGGAAGAGTTTAAGACAAGAAGACGATATTTATTACTAAATGCTTTTTCTATTAAACTTAACTGAAAAGAAAAATGATTCTAAGCTAAGACGGCGTGTCAGATCTTATTTCTAAGGATGTATTTTATAATAATTTATTTACATTACTGTTAGCAATTTATTTTTCTATTAGCGATCCGGTAAGTTGAACTAATTTTTACCTAAAACATAACTATATTATTTATTATTCATGTCAGATGGCATGTCAATATCAGATTATATAATAAAAACAATATACACTCATTGGTCCGTTCAGACTCTGAAAAAGAAATTCTGTATGCGTCAATTTTGTATTATTGTAATAATTTCATCATACTTTATGGATTCAAAGCGATTAATAAACAGCCGTAGTGCAATTTGTTGGTTCTTAAGTTTTTTTTTGAAAACCATTCTAAAATTTAAGGATTGCATGATTTATACTGCTCCAAAAGGTGGTCACATACACACAAACTATCATAGTAAAGACAATATACATTCATCGGTTTGCTCAGAATCTAAAAAAAAAACTCTGCACACATCGATTAAGTATTTAAGTATTATTATAAAATTTGATTGCATTATATATGGATTTGAAGCGATTAATAATTAGTTGTAGTACGATTGGTGGGTTTTTTATTTTTTTTTTTACCGTACACTCGATGGCTGTGAACCGTACCTAATAAAATTATCCGAGGACTGTACCCATCTATGATTGCAGTGAGTGAATATTATAATATAGAATATAAGTCGTAATATAAAATAGGTAGTACCTATAAAATTACAGCCCGCTCAGACAGTTCAGAAAAAGAGGAAAATCCGTCCAACGAGAGCATAATAAAATGTACGGAGAATGAAAAAAAATGAGGTTGTTTCTATTCATATATTTAATTTATTCAAAATTAATTTCCCAGTGGTATATATATATATAGTTCGTTTTATTATGCAAACGTTTTCAACTGCTGAGCTTAAAAATAAATTCATTCAGTTGCTGTATATACTTCACCGAAACAATATAAATTCCAATGCTCCCGACGGCGACGAGCAGTGCGATGATATTTTGTTCAAACCGCTTTTTTTATTAATATTAAAATATTAATATCCGAATTATAAAAAATTGATGATTTATGTGGCTTGGATCACAATGTATTGTCTTCTGAAAAACTACATACAAACAAATATCAACATCGAGCGAGGTCTTAATGCGAGAAAGTAATATTTGTTTGAAACAAAATATATAATTGGTAAGTGCACAATAATAATATTAAGCACGGAATAATGCATTCGACCATGACCATGGTGATGGTAACTTGTAATCAAAATTATTGATGACTGTTATACACAGGCACTGTTACTAAAAAAAAGAATAACATTTACTGTAATTGTTCACTAATATTGTAAAACTATTCTAAATAATCAAATATGATCTGCTAATGCTGTTATCGTAGACTTATATCTTTGTCAGGAAGATGCATTTGTTATAAATTATAATGTAAATAATGAGCATAATATTATAATATTAAGTTCTGAGCTAAAAATTGTATTCAGATATTTTAGAAAAATAAATTACCAAATGTCAATTAATAATAAAAACTGCTGCAGTGACTACTACCTAACAAAATAACAAAATATATCGAAATGACAGTGTTGGGAGTCAATGATAACGATTATTAGCAACAATATGAGAATCAAGTGTTGTTAAAAACACAAAACAAAAAGGATCGGTAACTGATATTTTATATTATGAAAATTGTTCAAAATCAAATTATTTCGAAAAAGTTACAGACACTTTAAGAAATATTAAGTTAAAATAAAATTCGTGGAACGTATGGTAAATAAAAAATATCTTTAGTTAATAAAATATCTCTCGCTCGCGACTATTGGACGAGCAAATACACATAATATAGATAGGTTGTATTATATCGTTTTCGAATAAAATATTTTTCATTTAGATGAAATAAAATGAAAATATTATATACCGCTTTCCGACATTGTGTGCCCATCATCGATTTTTCTCTCCCTCGCGTGTTTACCATGAAAATAAAACGGTCTTCAGATAATTTATAACAGTGTCGATATCGTATTAAAAGCACACACCTGCGTTAAAAAAAAAAAACTTTGAGGGATCATCGCCGACGCCGTCGGTGGTTGTCTATTTCGGTTTTTAAACACCTGAAAAGATAAGCACCTGTATGTGTACATACTACATACGTATGTTTGTGGCAAATTATTGTAAACCATGGGGGTCGTAAATAATAATAAACAATAATATTGTGGCGTTGACGTCGCGGGTTTCAAAATGCTATTCCTTGGTGTCACGAATGTGCGGTAAAACGCCGATAACGGGTGATAACCGATATCCGTCCGACAGTGTAAGACTCGTTCGGGCGAGGAGCTTATCGATTTACTGGTCAAATATTTTTATTGCACTTATAGATAGATAATATTTTAATGTGCATCACGACCAGAGTAAGGACCAGATAACAAAAAAAATTATCTGGATAAAGACACAGATATTATGTACAATAAACTAGGTAACCAACTGCTGTATCCTGCTACTAATGCAAGGATGGCAAATAAGTGGCACGCGCCCCAAGCCTGACATGGGGGAAATTTTCGATAGCGCCGGAAAGACGTTCGTGTATCCATACATATTTTTAGATTTTTAAGTAACATAATATAATATATATTATATATCAACAAAACTGTGCAATATTTTGATAATAATTGTCGTAATTGGATATAATTAGACAATTCAGAAACGCAGTAAAACGATTTGCAAACTAATTCAATTTGGACTGACAAATTTGTGAATATACGAAAGCGTATTGAAGAATTAGAACGCCATCGAATACATAACAAAGAAACAGATTGCGGTGTTGACAACTCAATATTAGAAGTATGGAATAATATTCCAGGTATCTTAATCCGTCAAAAAATTAGCGATTTCGTTGTTCACAATCTTATCTACACCTTATGCTTGCGATAGTCTCTTTTCTGTATTACATCATACATATTCAAAGACTAGAAACGAATTAACCGAGAAAGATTCAGCAGCATGTATTTACCCTGTAAGCAGTTGTACATAAAATCAACCAGACATAAAAAATCTTTTAAGCGATATAAAGCAAAAAGTTTCTAACAAACAATAAAAGGTGATTTTTTTCTACATTATTATCATTAATTTTTCATTAATATTTACAAAAATTCTCTGTGTTAATAAAAATAATTAGTGGCGCGGCTAAACATTATTTTTTGAATTGTGTCATAAATTGGCACGTTGAGCAAATCTTATTTGCCATCCCTGTACTAATATGTTTAATTAAAGCAGATGGCAGCCATTTAATTCGAGTCCACAAATATGTACAGTATACATATATAATATATAATTATATATTTAATTTACATATCTGTCGCCTCGATTTAAATGGTGGATAATAATTTTATCGGTTAACAATCTACTTTATTGCACATATCTGTGGATAGAGATAAAAGATAAAAATATTTTATTCATATAAATTACAGATAATATATAATTCATTATAAATGCATAAAATTTAATTTAAATTTAACTAATACAAACAAATTAACCTTGATGTACATTGTGTTTGTATAATAGGTTGTTTTTGTCTAAATTTATTAAATATTATTGTTTATCACTAAACATTAACTTCAAAAAACAATGAAATTAGGAATAACTAAGGCAATAATATTTTAATAAATAATATTTATTACAGATATAATATTTTGTAGGCCGTGTTATATTACTTATAAGATGCGCCTGAGGCAAAGAAATTAAAATTTAGAAATCGTTCGGACGATTCTGGAAAATTTTTGCAAAAAAATGTATATTGTGAATTTATTTATAGATAAGTGAAATATATAGTTAAAATAAATTTTAAGATAACTTGTAATTATTTATCTATGTAAGATGAAAGATAAATAATTTATTTTATTTTTTTATATTAAAAAAAATATTTTTAATATATTATGTGTTTTGGATAGCTTTTTCGTCTAATTTAAATAAAGTGCAATATGATTTGATAAAAATTTAAAAAGTAATTATGTATAAATAATAAACTGGACAAAGATTATGAATATAATCAATTTGTGAATGAAAATCGTGCTTTTTTTTTTTTTGGTGTTTGTTTTTAATTAAAAAATATTAATTACAATTATTGGTTTTACAACACACTGCTTATAAGATTATAAAGGTTAGTTGTTTGTATTAAGAAAAAAAACCTACTTCGTTTTATGTCTGCAGTACAATGTGGTTTATTAAATAAAAATATAACTAGAAAAAATTAAACAAGTGTCAAATACAAATATTTAAAGTACCAATAATATAATAATCATTAACTGTTAGTTTTTCTTTAATAGAGCCCTATTGTGAGTATCAAATAACGAAAAACAAAATTGTTTACACTATTATTTGAGACCAATAATAATAATAAAAATATTACGGCTGTAATCGAGATTATAATTTTAATTTTGTAAAACGTGAGTTGTAATTTTTTTTTAATTTCCTTCCCCAAAACTTAACGAAATAATTTTTGTTGTTCACTATATTGTGTTGGCATTTACCTACCACTACACTCGTGGTTTTCAAAACAATATCACAATTAATGAACGATGTGACCTTCATACACTAAACCTTTATACTGAAAAATATACGTTTCTGTTTTGCACTATAGATGTCCCCTTTGTGTCAAAGTTATTATTTATATATGTACAGTAAAACAAGTTAAATTTGTTAGTTTTGTTAAAATTAAATTAAAGTCTGTATACATATATAATATATCTACCGTGATTTTTAACAAATTGGTTTACTGTGTCATAGTAATTAGTTTTATGTATTTGAGGGTCGAAAATCATCTCTCCGCTGAACAATTACTCGCTGGGGCAGGTATACAAAATAATTTTCCCGGAGATATGCATATTATATAACTACCAACACCTACATTAGGATTAAACTGTTCTAAAAGGATTAATTAAGGATATAAATAATTTATCGTTTCCGGGTAGGTTTTTCGAGGGAGGATCGGATTTTTAATAATAAATATATTTCGAAATAATTCATAAGATCGTTATGCTTTAGGCACGTCGACGGTTAACATTGCTGAACACACTTATTGTTTTAAAAGTATAATAACAGGACATTAATGAGTGTGTTTTTACTCTTTGATGACTTGTACTAGGTAGTAATCGTTTGGATATGAATAATTTCTGTGATTCTATTCCATCAGAATAATTAAAATTGACGACAAATTTACGTATTTAAATTAAAATTTACCGCTCGCATTTCTATTATGAAGTAGATAGAATATAGATAAAAAAAAAATTTCAGCTCGCTATTATTGCAGTCTTCTCATCGTTGCTCTGACCCACTCACTACATGAGGCAAATTTGCAGAACCGACCTTTCATTGCTCGCTTATTGTAGTGTCGGAGTGAATTTACTTATTGTAAGACTTAAATAATTATTCAGTCTGCGATCTCGCGTTGGATTTTTTACAATATTTAAATTTTAAATCGAGATATGAGCAGCATTTCTGAGTCGTAACATTTTACGTCGGTATTCATTAAAATTAAAATATCACGACAACAAAAAACAGAAGTTAACATAACTCGGCGTTAACGTAACGTCAGAGCAGGCATGTAGCCAGATATTTTTCCACAAGGGGACCAACATTTGTTGGCCTCTTTCTGCTTTTCATATCTCGTATTATCCCTCTCCTTATCACATAATATCTAAATAAAAAAAATTTAAGATATATTGTCTGTATCGGTTAATTAGTTTTATATTTTTTAATTTTTATAATATACTAATATATAGAAAATTAGGAACTAGTAAGAAAGTTACTCTTATAATTAGCAAGTATAAAATATGGGCAAATAAGACATAGGTAGATAATATATATATCTGAAATACGTATAATTATGGTGTTTAACTTTTTCAATTTTAAGTTTTTTGGGTGATTAAAATTACTTATCTTCATTATTAATATTGCAAACTGCTGCGTGATTGCGTGAATAATAAATAATCAAATTCTATAGATTATACTGTAATTTGTTAGGTATGTTGTTTATTTTATTATACTGGTTATTGATTAGTGATCACTACCACTGGTAATAATATATCTACACTGTTGTTGTGTTTATCGAAAAATTTGACATTCGAGACCCGTACTTATTTTAGTGTTTTCCAGTTTTCAATTTATATTAATAGACATTATGTTATGTTCTCAAATTTTTAGGTGATGAATATTTATAAAATAAAATCTTGGAATTTTATTTTTGTTATACCTTTCGTAATTAAACCGAGTACATAATAATATAATATACATCTGGACTTCGGAGTAACTAAACGCTATAATACTTAAAATATTTAAAATTTAAAGTGACTAAAATGAGAAGGTCAGTTTGGGGCCAATAACTTTTTTTAGAAGGTCGGACCACCTAAAGACCCCTTCCCCACTAGGTGACATGCCTGCATCAGGTACATATTATTATTATCATTATTATATATTGTTACCTGCTGCAATGCATACAAACATACATTGAAACCATCAAATAGGTTAAAAAACGTTTACGAAGTGTGTGACGAAATTAATAATTAGCATTAAGGGTCTCAGTCGGTTGTTTTAGAAGACTAAAAACGAGATGTAGCAAAATAGAAACTAGGTCAAGATGTATAAATATTCATATATATATATATATATAAAGAAAATAGGAATGGACAAAAGTTGGTTTTTCAGCTATGATCGCTTGATTATGCGGTCGCCACACATTAATAAAGTGTTGTGGTATAATGGCGTCATTAGCGTACGTCGGAAGCGATAGTCGTATACGATAGAGTGGCGCCCCACAACTAGAGACTCGTTAATTTACGACTTATAATATTTTGTGCATGTGTGTGTGTGTGTGTGTGTGTAACATAAAGACCTGATATGACGTATAACTAACAAACCAACTAAATAATAACTTATATTTTTATACATTCTTTAATAATTTTTTTTACTATAGTTTTCAGAAATTTTTCACTCAATAATTTACTGCATGACTACAGCGCACTCCTAAAGTCAGCGTTTCCCAACCGGTGTACCACGTAGTTTGATTTAAACAAATTAAACATTTGTAATAAATTAAAATTTAATTTTATATGAGTTTTCCTAACCTAAATAAACACAAAATTTGAAATTTTTCACTTTTGATCGATTGATATTATGCGTCGTATTGGTCCTAATAATATGAAAAAAGCATAATATTAATAATAAAAAAAAATAGTCAGTGTCGTCTGTGTCTAATTAATATAATTTAAAGTTAGGATTAGTGTGCAACGAGATCAAAAAGGTTGGGAAACGCTGCTTTAAGTAGTACAAAATATCTCAAAAATGTGAAAATATTCTATTTAAAACTTCAAAAAATCAAAATTTGAAAAGAAATGAATACTGAATGAAAAAAATGGATGTGACCATGCTTGTAAAATCAACCCGTATATTATTCTGAACTTTAGGCTACTCTTATAAAAACAAATAAATAAATGTACTTATGTAGATCAACAATAGTTATTAGTAGGTATCGATAGTAATATTTTGTTTGTAATGAGCTAAATTCGTTTAAAAAAATGTTTGTTACTTCTTATAATTGTATATTATATAATCATAGATATATTGTTGCATGCTGTAATTATAATTCAATAAGATAATCGTTGAATTAGCTTTGTCTAAATATCACAAAGGTTTTGGTCTAAGAAGTTAATACCGCCATTGTGTTATAATACTGTTCAGTTATATACTTATTGATTTTTAAATGAATATTAAGCCATTTAGAAATTATAACCGTTTCGAACACTGTACACTAAAATTAGTCTAGTTTTCGCGTTTCTTTTTTATATTATGAACTCAATATCTAACTAAACTAATAACGACTGTCGTTAAATTTATTATTGCCTAGTAATTACCTTCTATAATAATTGTAATTCATACCTTAAAGCGAATTGCTCAAACGTTAACGATTTCAAACCTAATAATATTATAGGTCTACATTTTCAATATAAGTTTGACTTATCACAGGAGGGGGTGTGCAAAAAATTATCGATTGAACCATGTTTACCGTATTACTTATATTGGGTAATTCACCAGGCATGCTCAGACCCATTTTTTTTGTACACTTTGTACGCCAAAAGGGAGAGAGAAGCACTGTAGAACCTGTTTTGAGCCTTTCGTCTGCTGATATGAACACAATTTAATAATAATAATTAAGACGCGTTTCTACTCAACTGAACTCGTACACGGATATGGGTAAACAGTGAGTTGTGTTACCTAAAAATATTTTATAATATGAAAAGAAAATGTGGGTATTTTTCTTTTGGCATAAATGGCACATTTTTTTTTTACTATTTTTCGTATGATATACCTAAACGGGATTTGTAAAAATACAAAATAATTTATTATATTAGTAAAAAAAAAAGCACAACACAATATCTAAAACACTTTAAATAGGTAATGTGCAAAAAATAGCAATATACAATTTCATAATCGGAGTCTTTGGGGCATAAACTAAACGCATAGTCTACTTTGATTTTTTTTTTATTTGCAGCCTATAATAATATTAGTGAATTCGAACACTGATTATAATAATATAATAAATTATATTTCCCTACCTAATCCCGTGATGTACGCGTCGTACGCTCAAAAAGAGAGAACCACAGCAGAACCTATTTCGAGCCTTTCGTCTGCAGTGAACACAATTTAATAATAATAATTAAAACGCGTATCTACTCAATTGCAGTCGCACATGAATATGGGTAAACAGTGAGTCGTGTAAGTACTCATAAACAGATTACAAATTGTGTAAAATATTGAACGGTGTATGTGCGGGTGTAATCGGAAAAGAGATTTAACGTCAAAATCGAAAATCGAAATTGTTCGTGTGCAATGACTTATCGTGATATTAGTGTTGTACTGCAATCAATAATTATTATTCCGAGAGGAAAGAAATTTCTTGATGCAACAAATTAAATTTCCTATACAGCTAGTGTGCAGACTTTAAGGTGATTTAACCAAGCATTTCACCTCCATTTTTTTAATTTAATGATCAATTTTTTCAAATTCTGATTTTTGGAAATCTTAAAATATATACTCAAAGACCGTATTTTCAAATTCTTGAGATTTATCGTTATACTTAAAGATTAAGATCTTAAATTCCCAAACCTACGAAATGATAAATTAATGGTTAATATAAAATGTAATATTTAACTTAATTTTAATAAATTTGTATAAAATTAATTCGAAATCAACACGTTAAATATGCTTAAAATGTGACTTATTAAGTTAAAAATTAGTTTCCAAAAAAAAAAAAAATAATAACGACTAATTTAACTCGGTTAATATTAACTTAACTAACGTTTTAATTTAATTTTAATTTTTAACTCGTTGATACCCAGCCTTGCATATATTCTATATTATTAATAATCTTTAACTCTCTATTTCCACCACAAGTCTAGCTTAAATGAGATAGATAATCAAAAATGATATATTTTTTAAAATGATTTTCTACAAATTATTTTTTTTTCGATGAATAAAAAAAATATATATATATATATATATATATATATAATGTTCCTGGCGCAATAAATAATCGATGATGAACCGGAAGCGGTCAGATTGTCGTAGGTAGAAAAAACATAGAATCATGATGTTTTTAATTTAATACGTTGACAATGACAACGATAATATATTATGTGTTTTTAAAACGTGGTGGGGTACCCATTATAATATTTTACATCATCCCGAAACCCTGATCCTAAACAATCGTTCGGATAGTTGTTCAGACCTCACAACCCGACGTGAATCCTTCGTGGTTTATATTATTATTATTATAAAGTAGTTTATTATTATACGACTGTTGTATGATGAATCACACGTCGTCGTCGTCATCGTCGGTAGAAAATAATTAGCGAAAAATATTTCTGTACGTTTTCTTAGTTTTGACATGCGGACATAAATATACGAGTGAAAAATTACACCGACCGTCGAGTGCGTTGCAATAATATCAAGATTTCGAGTAAAAAAAAATCATTATGAAGGGTACCAGGGTGCTGGAATGATGTCACTTCTGCACCCGGAATCAAAGATTGAAGTTCTGAACTTCCTTGTAAGTTACAAAAAAAGTTACATATATTATGGCAACATTTTGGCACGAAAATTCCATACTCTGGTTGTTAGAGTAACGACCTCTATAATACTTGTATAAATTTGTAGAATGCCTTTTGCGCTGTGACATTGTTTAATATTTGCGTTAATGAATTTATATATTTTTTCATTGGAATAATATAAATTATGATACAAAACACATTTTCCTTAGCCGTTAATTTGTAATATTCAATTCAAATCACAATAATATACCAATATAGACTACAACAAAAAAAAAATCAATAATAGTGTTTCCCTTTTGCGTTTAATTAAGAAAGCTATGTCAAGTATAAAATTACAAAGTTTCAATGATTCTGACTAAAAAAAAAAATTATATTTTATCGTCTATCGAAACAAAGACGATAATAATATATTTGAATAAAAATATTTGTTAAGTATTCTGAATACTATAAAAGTATTAAAAATATATGTTTACTCAAATAATTTACTAGACTACGTATTATAGACATCATTCAACGTCAAACTAACGCACATAACACATAATAGTTATGAACACAGAATAATAATTAGTGAATGATGTCACATTAACTGCCCATTTAAACGAAAATAAAAACTAAATCAATAGCAGCATGTCCTGCAGAAAACTTAACAGTGTTAATGATTTTGACTACAGTCGATCAAAATAAAAAAAAAAATAGTAACTTTAATGTTACGGTTTCGGTGGATACCCACTACATATTATAACATTATATATTGATCAATTCCAAATTGTAACTTTTATATATAAAATCGAAATTATTGACATTTATTTCGATTAAGTCGTATGCAATATTATGTTGATGACGCAAAGTCACGAAATACAATTTAAAAAAAAAAAAAAACGCTGTAGGTATGTATCTACGGTAAAGAATGTATTATGAGGAATCGAGGGAACCCCCAAACAAGACGGATAGACTTCGCACGGATTTGAAAATATGTTTTTTTCTGGGAACTGTCGACCCGAACATCGCGGGTGGTAAGTTCTATAAGCCACCCCGAGTAAGCAATCGGGAAAACAAAAACGTGCTTCGCGTATGTACCTATACCCGCTGTAAGGATAAAGACGGAGGTAGAAAGTCCCTAAGTAACTATAAAAGTATACAGATGGGTAGGTATATACTTTGGAAAAATGCTGTCATGCGCCGTTTGAGTTTTTATTTCCCGGGCGACTGAGAACTATGTGCGAAAACTAGTCGTAAAAAAGGGACGAAATAATACTACATATATAGGACGAGGCAATTGTAAAATATTTCGTTAGTGATTTATGAGCTGCAGAAGGAAAAATATAAAGTGTAGGAGTATATAGTAAAATAATATATAACGACCATCGCGTTTATTGCGGAAAAATTCGTATACCAATTACCGGGCTAGGTAATAGTTTGTGCAAAACGAATCACGTGTGGTAGAAAAAAAACGGCGCAGTATAAATACGTCGTAGTCAGTCGTAATTGGCGTGTAAAAAGCGTATATTTATAGGTACCTTGAAGTACGAGTCGGCATATGGACCAATAGCAATAATAATGTTATAATCCTAAATCAAAAAGCATCATATTATAATGAGTATATTTTATGACATACTGCATGGCTCAGCAGAAAGACCTGACGATTGAAATGATTTTTGATCTAATCGATATTTCTGATTTTTTTTTTTTAATATAAAAACTAATTAAATTTAAATTTAATTACATTTTTTTTTCGAAAAAAATCAAAACAGCCGATTTGTAAACATATTTATTATCTAATAACAGTAATATTAAGTAACGATTTATTTTTATTAATTTAATATCATTACGACGAAATTGTAATTTGTTTTTGTTTTGAGCATTATTATGCCTATTATTGATTTTTATTTTTGTAATCATACATTATTAATTTAATTATTATTAAATCGTATTTACTGAACAACACTGGCTAATGGCAACATCAATAAGTAAATCTAAGAATTAAATTATAATTGAAATTAACTGTTTGATTTCCTATTATACTCTTGTGTATCGATGATCATTAACTCCATCAATAATCATAATATTATTATCATATGTATTATATTTTAAACGTAACATGGAAGTACTTATAAAAGTAAATCGTCATTTATTAAGTTAATATATATAAAAAAAAAAAAAAAAATCAATAAGTTAGAATTAAAACAATAAAAAGGAAATATCATAAAGTCAAGACAAATTTAACTGTAAACCGTTTGTGCCTTGCATTGCTCTTATGATGTTAGAATTACAATAATATACACTTTGAAAATGGTATTTTGAGTATTAAAAGTGTATTGCTCGGGCCAATGTTAAAAGAAGTCACAGTTTGTACGCATGTTTACAATATGTTGTATGAAAACATATTAATAATATAATATACTATAAAAAGTGAATAAGTCAAGTCTTACTCACAATCGCGAGTACGGCTGAATAAATAGACAGTTTTGCGACGACGATAAAAAAAGTCATTTTGATACGTACAAAGACCTACGACGACGTTTGTCTTGTGCGAAAATATTTTCCGTTGTTGACACTTTATTGCGACGCGTTTGTTTCAGGTCAAAAGAACGGTTTTTCATGGCCCACATGACGCGATGACAATAATATATAATACGTTTACGGGGCAATCGCGACCGTCGGATCGAAATGCCTGGACGGCAGTTTTTCCATTTCTTTTCTATTTCTGTATTATTTTCGTTATCATTTTAATGGAAAAACCGTATTGTGTTGTACGCACAAGACGAATGATGTGAACTATATTATTATCGTCGTTTGAGTTCTTTGCGGTGGACACGCTGCTCATGACGTCCTTACGACGATTACGATCGCAATGCCTTATCGTCGTCTGCCTCGAATCTGTCGGAAACGTCGAAAATAATAATATTCAATAAGCATGCCAATGTTACACTAATTTAAACTTATAATTCGTGTATCACATTCAAGTAGTGGCTAAGGTATACTCATAAAAATTTAGATTTAAATATATTTAAAAATAAAATTATCTTTTTGGTTATCTAGATAAAAAAAAAGTATTAATATTTTATCTATATCTATAAAATTTTTCGTCGTATCGTTATCATTATCTAGACGAAAAAGTAATTATCTACGGTGTTAGCAGTGCTTATCTAGATAAATTTATCTTTAGATAATTATTTATTTGTCTTTCATCTTATAAATAATAACAAGTTATCTTAATATATTTTTTTAGCTACATTTGTTTTTATAAACATTTTCCAGAATTGTCCGACAATTTCTCAATTGTATTTTATTTGCTCAGGCATATCTTGTAAGTGACATAGCACGGTCTACAAAATATTGTACTTGCAATAAATATTATTTCTTATAATATAATTGCTTTAGTTACTTAGTTATTCCTAATTTCAAAGTAAGTTTTTGTAAGTCAATGTTTAGTGATAAAAACAACAAGTAATAAATTCAGACGAAAACAACCGCGGCACAATGTATATAAAGGATAATTTTTTTGTAATCATTAAATTTATATTTATAAGAGTATATATTCAATTAATAATTATCTGTAATTTATCCGAATTGAATATTTTTATCTTTTAATAAGATGAATTTGATTTGATCTTATTTTATCTGTATCTTAGATAAAATAAAGTGTAGTGATCTTTATCGAGTTGATTTTTTCGGTATCTGGTATCTGGTCCTAACACTCCCAACATCGGCTGCGACATTATCGATACCAAGTGGATAGATACATTGCGCTACCTGCTATGATATTATTATTAACACTGTTCCCCACAATTTCATTACCTACGAACGTGGCAAAAATATTTTAAAACTTTTTTTTATACCCTATCGGATGGCTAAAACGAAATTAAAAACGTCCGGCGTCGCGGGCACTCGGGAGACGATGCGTCACCGATTACCTACGCACATTGTTTATTTGTTTTTTCATCTTTTGCGGTATATAAACTCTGCGCGAGCGGAATTTTCAACACAAAAACGCACACGGTTTATTATCACCATTATTATTTTTTTAAAAATTTTTTTTTGTGTGTTTTCACCGTCGCATCCACGAAAAGTTCAAACGAATAACGTTTGGCAGAAGAACCGAAACAAACACAAGTCATAAATAATTTAACCACAAATTATTATGTTTGCCAGCAACCCTAATGCAGGTAGTTTTTTGTATTTACTCTGTGGAGGGATGTGATGCCGATTTTTCCGATTTTCCACAATTCTATAGAATTTAAAGACTACATTTTACAGTTTACGAGTATATAGTTACCACTTCGAGTACAATATTTTTCTACTGATCGCAGCTACTGTCCAATACCTATTTATGGGGATAATATGGTGAATTATATCAACAAAAGTGACTTAATATTATATAAATGACTCTTAGGCCTTGTAGGATTTTGACAACTATTTTTTTTTTTTTTTTTTGATCTGAAAGAATAAGACTTCTTGCTCCTATGATAGGCGGCTACAGGAAAACGAGTAAAGTAACTTTAATCTCGTCAAGACTTAACGTCTATATTGTACTAAACATTTAACGGTAGTATATATTTATATATGTATATGTGTGTGTGTTCATAATAATTTTTATTTTCGTAGTCTCCTGCACGATTTTTATTCGATTTCTGATTCTACGTTCGTCATTATTATAATGTCTGAATTCATATAAACTTATAAAGCTAAAAATAATCTACGTTTATGAATCAAAAAACTTTAAAATACTTACCAAATATGCTCTTAAAATAATTAAGAAATATGTAAAAAGATCTTTTTTCTTTGCAAAGTTATGCTCTTATTCAAAAGGTATGCATTCGTTTTACAAAAAATGTATTTTATTTGTTTTTATATATTTTCTTGTTTTTAAATCATGTGAAAAAAATTATATTTAAAGCAGTTTTGTCTGTCTTTGAAATTTTAAAGACATAATGTAATAAGTTAATCTAACCGCAAATATAAAAAAAATATCATAGCAATATTATAGATAATATTTTAAACACATTTGCTAATGCTAATGATAGAAAAATACAGGTAGTATTAAAATTGTTTGTAAAATGTCTTTTAAACTGTTAATTATGATTATAATGTTATCATAAATAAGTTGACTATGAAATGTTTTTTATTTTTTTTAGTACCAATGTTAATAGTAAACAAATTAATTAACTAATTAATGTTAAAATATGTGTGATGGTTTGAAGCAGATAACAAATTATTTTTATTTTACAGTTTTAGGAGGGCTGCAGCCCTCCTCCCTCCTCAAAAAAAAAAAAATATTAACTCTAGTCGCGCCTATGATAACGACTTAAGAGGACGCTACACACTAAGTGTGTTGTCTACGTCTTATAAATTTACAAAATAGCAAAAACTGTTTTGCGTGGGGTAGAACCACTCGAGTTGTAATTATAGTTAAGACTCCAAATCAACAAGCAACATAGTCGAGAACATTATCAGTGAAATATCTTCTTTTTTTTTTTTTTTTTTTTTTTTGATATCACTTGTACAAAAAAAATTCCTATAGTTTCAAAATCCATTATTTTTGTGTTTTTCAAACTCGGATAACTTTTTTTGTAGTTCCTGTATCAAAAAAATGAAGAAGGATATTTCATAGTCAAAATTTTTATTTGTATGTAGTGAAAATTGTATTCTTCTTAGCTGTGACTGAAGCTCTCTCGGTGCTTTCCGGCGCAAAACAGTTTATGCTATGTTTTACATATTTTGTAAGACGGAGTCAACACGTCATGCAAGTGTAGCATCCTCTTAACACTTATAATTTATATAATACAAAATTTTGGAGGGAACCTCATGAGGAATTTTCACTGTTCAATTTCACAATTTAACATATATAATTTTTAACATATTTTAATTCAAAATGACTTTTTTGCCAAATAGAATTTTATAAAACGCGTATGAGGTTCCATCAAAAGTCTTGCTTTCTACAAATTATCTAATAGGTACATTAACCATAAAACAATTTCAATAACCCTTTTCTTCGTTTTTGCGTAAACACATTTTAAAAAACCGAAAATCGTCGGTGTGACATTCTCTTAATGAATGATTATTAATTCATCTTGCGTTTTTTTGAATGGATATATGCGATATTATAATTTTAATTGTTTAACGCAATACTCTGAAACTTACACAGATAAAATGAGATGAATTCTAAAAAAAATAAAAATAACAGTGTATTGAGTCGATCATCTGGTTATATTCTGCGTTATTTTCCAGTTTAATTAATACTGAAAAAACTGGCAAACGCAAAAAAAACTCATTTCCAGTGAACTTTTTTAAATTTAAATCTATTTTTTTTTTTAACAAAATTGCATAAACTTAGGTACTGGGTTTATAAAGTTTTGCGGTTTTTTTTTGCATTTTAATTAAAATAATAATATAAAAACTTCGTTGCAAATCGTATGATATATAAGTTACTAATAACAAATGAACGGGCGAAGGAAATACATTCATTAATATGCTTATTAAATTATCAATTTCAATGATTCTTTTCTTATTGATTTTTATTGTTGTTTTTTACTGATTTGTACAGCTCTATATAAATACGACATTTTTACTTCAGCTTAGAAGTGACGATTATGTGTAGGCAAATTTGTTCATATTACATAACTTTTAAGTTTGTATTTTTGTTTTACAATATATTCCTATAAACAGTTTACAAATATTATTATCGTTATATTATTATTATATTATTATTAAGGGTTAGCCCTTAACTTGGTATTGTATCCTAGGAGATACACTCACTTTTATCATTTTAAATACTTTAAATATTTATTTTTTCTATATACATTTTAACGTTTTTAATAATGCTACACTGTTTGATTACTATCATATTTTTATTTCCCGCTTAAATGTTATCATACGTTTTCTGTTAAGCATTACAAATCGAGTATTACCCTGTTATC
>JACXSJ010000046.1:0-24127 GCA_014851325.1 Pentalonia nigronervosa
ATTACTATACAGTGTTGTTATGGTTATTTGTCAATTAGCAGATAAGATGTAGAGTGGGTAGTACCTGGTGTAGGGCAGAAACCCGTACACATACTAATAATCATTTACTACGCACACAGTTACAAATGACTTACGCACGCACTTTAAATATTGCCTATACCCAACTCCTTAAATATACACCATCACCGATCCCCTTAATGTGTATTGTCTATTTGTATAAAATATATAATCACAGGCACATTTTGAGGATCTAAAGGGGGCTCATCTCTTCTAGTTGTTTTCTAGACTCCTCATTTTTTTTAGATTCTGAGCAAAATGATGATGTATTTTTTTTGTATGTCATCACCTTTAAAGAAGTGGCGTAACTTCAAAATTTGGGCCCGGGAGCGAAATTTTCAACGGGCCCCCATAGGCCAGTCATATATATTAAGAAGATCCGAGAGAGTGTATTCACCTTACTAAAATTACTAAAAAAATTTTTTTTAAATATGTTTACATATTATTTTATTAAATACATATTTTATCATTTTATAATCATTTAATTAATAATGGATATTTATTATTAATTTAATACTTCATATTATGTACATACAAAAAAATTAGTAAATAGTTATAGCAGTTGTAACAAATAACAATTAAAATAAATATAAAACTCAAAACTTAAAACATTTTTCTGGACTTCTTATTTGCCAAAGTAGAAATAATATTTGACGTATTAATTTCTTTTGCAATTTTCTTTTCTATTAATATTATAGCTAAACTTGACAAATGAATTTGGGACATCGTACTTCGAAGATAGTTTTTAATTATTTTGAGTTTTGAAAAACTTCTTTCTGCGCTTGCCACCGTCACTGGTATTGTCAAAAAAAGAAAACAAGCTGTACATAAATCCGGAAAACTTGCGGCTATTAAATAATTGTCTACAATTATAAATTTTGCCAAGTCATGTACAGAATTTAATTTTGAAATTTGATTTTCAAACGAACGTTTAAATTGAATAATTTGATTGACCAAATCTATTGTTAAATCATTTTCATAATTGTTTACTAAAATGGTAGTTGAATGTGTAAGTTCATTTTTATTCATTGAACATATATTAATTGGTATTATTGAAGCAAAACGTTTTATTACTTGGTTTATACTATTAAAGCGGTGTTCGAGTTGTTTAATAATTATATCCAGAGTACGACAGTAAATTTGTGTTTTAAAATATTGTTCAACATTAAGGAGACGTTCATCGTTACTTAATTCATCAAAATATTTAGTAGTTTTTCTTTTTCTTATTTTAGTGAATGTTGGCTCAACTGCCCACGAAATTGCTATTTGTTTCGCTTCCTCGAACACTGCTTCAAAATTTATCACGCATTTTTTTTATTTTACTTAAGGCTGTTTGAAGCAATTCAAAAGCTTTAAATAAATCTATATCTAATTTTTGTAACAATAGTGATACAATTCGTAATGAGTTAAGAATTTTGGTTTCGATGACAATTATTAAAATTACATTAAACTTTTGAAAATAGTTTTGAAGACCTGACGCTTTATCTTTTTCATCTTTATTTCTACCTATAAATGAAATATATGCTAAAATTTTTAAAATATCTACGTAAAGCAAACTAAGCGCTTTTAAACAATCATTTCGTGAAGACCATCGAGTAGTACATAGACTTTTGAGTAAAACAGACACAGAACTCACTGATTTTTTTAAGTGTGCCTACCTTTTAATACTATTTGCAAAATATAAATAAAGGCATTCAAGTTTTTCATAAAAATTTTGAATTTCATTAATATTTTTAACCGAGTCATTAATTACAAAATTTAAATTGTGAGCAGCGCAATAATGTACGTATAATACAAGTGGCTAAGTGTGTTTGATACGTGATTGTAATCCACTATAAACACCACTCATGTTAACAGCTCCATCAAATCCAATCCCTCTTAATTTTCTAATATCAATTTTATTTTTTTCAAAATTATTAGTTACTGTTCCATTTCATTACTCGTTTGACCCTCCATAATTTCAAACCCAATGAAACTTTCATGTATAACTATGTCAACTGGTTTATTTTCTTTATCATACATCACATTCACATAACGAAATATATGGCTTTGTTGATCGATTTTGGATATGTCTTATATTGAATCAGAAATATAGCTGAAAAACGGAGCTTTTCTTATTTCTAGTAAAATATCAAATTTAACTTTATCTCCTAGTGCTGTAATTATTTAATTCTGAATTGCCGGACTTAAATATTTTATGGTTTCTTTAGGTCTTTGGAGTAATTCTGTAAGTACCGTGTCGTATTTACCTAACAATTCGATTATCGCTAAAAATTTACCTTTGCTTTCTGTCTCATTATTTTCTCTGTGGCCACGAAATGGAATATCTTCAGTTGCGAGTATCAACGTTGTAGTTATAATTCTATCCAATACCAATTTCCAATAATTTGCTTCATCTTTGATTTGCTTTTCATGATTTTCGTTGATTGTGTTATGATTTGAAATTAATAAAAAGCCATGCATGCCATTTTATGAGGTATAGATTTTTCATGTCTTTCAATTCCTCGTGATGTATGGGACCAATCGTTAAATCCTCGTATACATTCTGGTGCTTAAGACTATTAACTCCAAAAAGCCAACTAGGTTGGCAGTAACATTTATGGAGCTCCAGTGAATAACAAAACCACGATCGTAAAATACGCAGTCCAGCTTTTGATACGGTGTAATAAAATGTTTCATCAAAACATCGTCCACTTGCGTTACGACTGAAAGGACCATGTTCAACAATAAATTGTGTCTTCTACACTCAGAACTGAATTTTGTATATAATTAGCTATATCAGTAGGATGATGTTTTGTGCAAATGATCTCCATATTTTTACTTAACAATATATCACAATCATCAGTATTGTTAATATTTTGACAAATATTGGTAACGTTATTTTTTTCGGAGTTTTCATGTGGTATTTCAAAAACAAATGTAGTATAGTAGGATTTTCCGAAGTAGATTCAACTGTTTTATTGAAATAACTGTCTAATTTGGGCAGTTTACCATCTTTTAATTTTTATTCAATTTTTTTGCGCTTTTGTGCTCCACTCATAGGTTTATTCATTTTCAAATACGAATTTTTAAAAATTATACACTTGAATAATAAATATTCAATTAAAACTGAATACGGCTGTAGGAAAATAAATGCGATTGTCACCGACTAACCGACCGACTACTACAAGCTTTATGAACAAACTAACGAATAAAGATTTCAAATATCAAAACGATAACGTAATGATTTATGACAGACGGTCGATTGATAGCCGGTCTATTAATAAATATATATTAGGAATAAACCCAACGTTTAACAGTAATGATAAAACTTTAAACATATTATTTTTTCTGTAGTATCATACTCATGAACATTAGGTAATACGTTGATATAATAATATTCATATCCATATGGACATATATTAAAATAATGATAATGTATAACAATTTTAAATTAATAAAAAAAAATGATTTGTTCAATAGTATATTATAATAGAAAAATATAGGTAGTTTTTAATTTTTATTAATAATTAATAGAAGAAAAAATTTATTTATTTGGGCCCCTATACGAACGGGCCCGGGTGCCGACCGCACCCTCTGATTCCTCTTCGTTACGCCACTGCTTTAGAGTCAGTAAAAATTTTTGATTTTTTTAAATCACCATTTTTTCTAGTAGAAAAATTAATCAAGTTAATACATTTTGGGAGTCAAAAGTAAAAAATTCTAAGTAAAATTCAAAAGCATTACAAAAATTTAATGTTTATATTAGCATTTTCTATACATCATAAAGTTTTCAAAATATTTTGACTCTTTTTAAGTTATTTATAGGTATAATAAATTTTTGATTTATTTTAGTTTTTGTTCTATAAATATAGATAAAAAATATTTCGCTAAGTTAAAAAATTGAAAATGAAATAAAAGGTTCCGCATAAGTTGTTTTAATAGCAGTTAGAAAATGTTAAATTTACAAATGCATAATTTTTTTTTAATTAACATAAAAAATTTAAATTTTGACAAAATTTATCAAAATTACAAAAATTTATAAATTATTTTGTAGTTGAAATTTTATAAAATTGTTCAATTTGTATAACTTAGGATTGAATATTTAAAATAAGGTTTCTCATAAGTATTTCATACTGTAATCAATAAATCTAATAATTATTTGAACATTGCAATAATTCGAATTTAACACATCGATTACCGTGACCCACACGATAAGTATGTACAGCAGAGCGATATCCACTTGCCCACCGCTTTATAATATGTATTTATTATTTGATCCATAAACAGTAACTAATAAAAAAAAAGACCAAATTAAAAAATATACATATTATAATTATGGTATTTTGTAGCCAACTCAATAATCAGTATACAAACATGTGTCTATAACAATCTAAAGGGGGTGTGTAGGACGGATCCTTTGCAAGTCTGTGCAACTTATATAAAATTTAGTTCTCCCAAAACAGTTATCCTAATTGTGTCTATGTATATAATATATTTTAACAGTGCCGTGACCAGAAATTTTTTTTTCGGGGGGCACTTAGTATTTTTCTCTATATGTTTTGTAGAATTATAATATTCATCACCTGTTAATACTATGACACCATTATTATTAAAAAAAAACTTGATAGTTACCTTATCTATATTTGTAGGTACCTAACTATTAAATTTAACTAGGTACGACTAAAGATCAAGGTGCGGGTCTTTAGTGTATAGCTCCCTCTCTTTTCATTCCTAAATATTTACTATGGATAAAAAAAAAGTTATAAAAGATATAAGAATAGTTAGGTATGAGTAATTTTTTATATGCACGTTAATGCAATAATGTTTATTATTTTATTACAATAATGTTCAAATCTTCGATAATAATTGATCCGAGTTCGCAAGTATAACCAAGGCAAATTTTATTATACAATATAGGTAGGTAGGTACTAATACTGCAATTATTTGGTGGGCCGCGTGTCGTCGTTATTAGCTTTTAGCAATGACAGACTTCTGAGTTCTTACTGAGTAGGTAAGTATTTATAATAATAGTAATGACAATATGTAATATGTATATGGTTATTGGCTTATTGGTTTTATTTTTGTTTTTATCTCGATAGCAGTCGAGTCTCGGTACACGGCATTCGCGCCGTTATCTTAAAGACGGCTGCGCGTGTGCCATACTGCATTATTAGCCATGTGCGATGTACGGCGGCGGCGGCGGCGGCGGCGGCGACGACGACCGGTTTCCGACGTTCGTTGGCCGGGAGAGAAGGAAACGAGGAAAAAATAGAAACCATCGCCTGTGACCGTAATGCGATATAAGGCCTCCCGGGCGGCAGCGGCGGTGGTTATTGCCCGATTAAAAGCGTAACAATAATATAACGACCGTGTTATACTATTTTACATTTCAAACAGACACATTATGATATGCGAGTTATGACGATTTCGGGTCGTCACTCGTCTCTAGTCTCTAGTCTAACAGTCCACGCCGTCGCCGACCGAGTACACGCGCTCTTATTACAAATAATATTATTTTTATTTACATAATTATATTATATTATTGAACTCGCGCCCGTCAGTGTGAAAAACGGTGAACGAAATAATATTATTTTTAAACCGTCGCCGTCGCTCGTGATTATTTTTTTCTAATATTTCTCGCCGTCTCGTCCGCTCGCTATATACCGCTCGTTTACCGCGCACGACGATTATTAAACATAATAATATATCTTTACATACACACTGTCGCATTATCCGTTTCCGTTTCGTTTTTTGGTTTTTAGATTTTGTTTCCCGGTTGCGTTTACACACACGCTTATGTACCACACGTATTATTGTTTTACGCGTCGACTTTACTACCAGCTCCGCGGCGGCGCCCGTCTGTAATATTATTGTTACTGAACCATAGAGCATCATATAACACCCACGCTTGCTGCTTTCTGCTGCGAAATCGGTAAGGTTTGTGCCTTGGTGGTCCGCGTTGTTTTTTTCGATTTTTTTAACGTCCGCCATATAATATAAAAATTATATATAATATAAAAAAACCGTTGACATAACTGCCGCATGCGCAATTAACGAATAATGATTATAATATATAGGTCAGTGACGCAACCAAGGTCTAAATTTTAACTATGGAACCCTCTACTTAAGCTATATTTATTATGACGAATTGACCCAAAATTAATGTGGTTTGTTTGAGCGTATAGTTAACCTACAACGTTTGGGTGAGTGTTTAGGTATTCCACTAAAAACACTGTTTGGGCGAATAAGACAAAATAGGTTTATAAGTAAATTCATTTATATATTGTATAAGTTATACCTACACTCATAGACGTACGCATGGGTATGCAACTGCATACCCTGAATACAAAGCTTTGTTTCCATTCATAGAATATTTATTGATAAACTAAATATTTTTGAAAAATTTAGTAACATACCAAAGAAGTTTGCAGTAATACTAGTCACAAGCTGTACACCAATGCATGCGAGCGATCGTTTTTTAAATTAACTTTAGTGAAATCCAAATTAAGACGTACTATTATGCTTCAAGAAAAATTAAATTACTTAATGCTTTTAACTGTAAAACAAGAAATGGATGTAAATTTAAATCCCGAAAACATTGTTGATGATTTCAAAAACTCTACCCAACGCAAAATGGTGTTATTATTTTAATTATAATTTTTGTTAAATAAATTTTATTTGTACAAGCTATATGATTCTATGTATTACTCAAACCATTTTAAGTTTTATTAATTTTATTTTGTAATTCAATTTAAATTTTAATTAAACAGTTCGTAAGAAATTTCAATATCTGTTTATATTTTTTTACCTGAATTTTACATGTCTAAAATGACTATATATCCTGAAAAAAGTCCTACACACGCCTTTGCCTACACTATCAATTAAAAAAAAATTTATATAATAAAATAAAATAGGTACAATATAATTAAGAAAATGTCAGTGCACTGTTTTTTTTTTCACTTTGGCCCACGCGTAACATAGACAATACAATTCACTCAAAATTATTTTTTTGATATTTTCGAGTAATATTAGAGTAAAATTACCCATTGCAGAAATTATAGAGAATAATATTTTTGAGGGTAGATATCAATTTATCTAAATATTATCTTAAAACAATTTAAAAATCTTTTATATTTACGACATTTTTTTTTATTTTGAAAGTCAAATAATAATAAAATATAAAACTGATATGTCATACCTTCAAAAATATTATCCTCTATAATTTTTGTAATAGGTGATTTTACTCTAAAATTACTTAAATATCTTAAAAAACGATTATACGTGAAAGTATTTTATCTATATTGCGCGTATGCCTGAGAAAGAAAACAAATATTATGCCAACATCCTCTTAATAATGAACTCTAACTTCAAAAAAATGTTGGTAAATACATTATATAGTTATAATATTAATATTAATATTTTATATATATTATATATTATAGTGATACCGTAATATAATAAATGATATACAGTCAAAAATTAATATAATACATATGTGATTACACCTAATATACATAGGTAATTAATAATGAACTTTAATATCGAAGTCCATATATCACTTACACAGGTAAAAATAATTACACTCTCGCAAACGGTATAGAGAACAGTCGCCCAAACGGACTACACATTTTTGGTCAAAATCGTTACACTCGTCCAAACTACCAATATTCATATTTTAGTAGACAACCTCTATTCACTATTCATATCAAACGTTGGGTAGAAGTTTTATTCGTTACTTATTTATATAAATTGTAATACCGCATTACCGTGATATTGATATAGGTGATAACAATGTAAAATCGGAACTTTTTTACTGTCAGATCCTTTCGGTAGGGATTTGACGTAGCGTATAGTAAATAATGACAATATGATGTGGGGTAAGCACTAAGCAAGTGATGTGTTGCGCAGACTTAAACCAAACCTAGACTTTTGTGATCATCAGATCATACCATGTTGTTCATATAATCATATCATAATTAATACTACTTAGGAATAAAAAACAAAAATAATATGTTACGCGGACCTACCCCTACCCGGCTACTCCACGGCCTCATACCTCATAGGAAATTTTGTATTAGGGCTATCGGATAGATAAATATTATAATCCTCAATCCACATTATCATTTATCAAGTGTGTGTCGTGAGTGTACGGAATACCTATAATATGTAAGTACATGTATAATTTTATACCTATACACACAATTACGAAACGCACTACGCACAAAATAAGTATATATACGAAACGAGCGTTCCAATTTACGCGCGTCTACCGATGTACTGTCTTATCTAATCTTATGTTATTGTTTTCCGATTAAATAGTTTGGTAATTTAGTACCAATAGCCATTTAGGTATTAACAGTATCAGCTCTTGTATCGGCATTCATACGTAATAGTGTTTTCAGAGTGGCTGAGCACGCGCTTTCGATATTTATTTAGAGACATTTGTTTTTATTCTCTTAACAGAAATGCATTCAATAAAGAACAATTTTACAGCTTAAAACTATAACGTGGTGCTTAAAAGTTTTTTTTATTTCACTTTTTTCAAGATACATATATAAACTCTTGACTCTTGAATTCGTAACATCTTCATATTTTTTTTTAAAAAATCGGTAAGTGTTTTGTTTTTCTAAAACAAAATAATATAATTTCTATCTAGTAACATCGTATATACAGATATATAATAATGTATTATAGTTGTGATTTTATGATTTAAAATTAAAATGAGTAGCAATCAGGTACAGCTGGATTAAAAAGTGATATTTTTGTTAATGATGGACTAACTGTATATTACTAATCCGTACTAACTATAATGTCTCTTTTGGAATTGCTCATAATATTATTAATACATAAATTGTCATAAGTCTCGCCTTACGAGACCAGTTAATTTTATTGTCACACTTATTATTGATATTATTAAATTTAAGTCGTTTATGATGTTGTCTATGTGTTATCTTTATTTTGAAAGAATAGAATTATTTTTTTGTTGTTTTCCCGGTTATACCAAAATTATTTTGGTAAAACTTTCAATAAATACAGTATTTATTATTTATTTAAGAATAGTATACTTAAAGTTAAAGAAAACATTTATTAGATTAATATTATAATTAATAGGTATATTAAAAAGTAGTGATATATATATATAATGGATTAAATTCTATAAAAATGGTATGATTTAAATAGGGTTTGAAAAGTTAAATAGATATAATTTTGTACTTGATTTTTTAAGCAAAACATCTGCTAACATTTTCTTTTTGATTTAAAATAGATGCTGATTAAGCGGTGCGCGGTGGTCACACTATCTGTGGTAGCTAATGTTCTAATATTATTATATTTTGACTGATTTAATTATTATGTTCATGTAATTTATCTGTATTAGCGATGATATTTAGTATTTTTTAAGAACATTAAGTTCCGAGACTTATTAATAACAACAATTATCACTTTTTTATGTTTTATTTAAAACATTTATTACAGTTATTGACTAAATTAGAAATGTAGACCAAAATCATAAAGTGTACATTCTGTAAGATTTATTTTACATGTAATGTAATATACTAGTATTATAAAATATTGTATGATACTAGTATATTAAGTATATATTAATACTTATTTACCTACATTTTTAAGGTAAAGGTAATAGCCAGCAAGTAATAAGAATAATTATAATAAGGTAAGTGAAAAAAACTTACTATACTACACTTTTGATTTTACTATGATTTATGTTTTTTTTTCTGTCTGGCATTAAACTTTTAGCGCAGTAAAAATATTTTGAAATTCTACTTCAGCATTTTTCTGATAGGAAAGTGAATCTAATTGGTACATTAAAAGGTCAAAAGTAATAAATTCTAAGTAGTTTTCAAAAGAATCAGGGAGAATATCATTTAGGATACGTTTAGGAAAAATAGGAATTTTTAAGCAAAACCATTTTTTGATCAAATCCGTTTCATTTTTTTGGTGTAGCTCAAAAATTAAGAACCGTAAATACTACTAAAACTAATTTGATATAACGCGACATTTCCAGTTAACTGTAATATTTACAACATTTAAAAAATTAAAGGTTGGTAGAATGACTATATAACGTATACGTACTATTATAGGTATCTACTTCTATTTCATATAAGCGACTAAGCACATTATTAAGCAAATTTTTTAAATGTTTGTTTAAAAACAAAATAAAGTTATAAAAATAGGAACATGAGTGCATGACGTACTACGTGCATAATATATATCTTGTAGTAGACAGAGTTTATTATCATTATACGTCTTCTTCAATTATTAAATCTATCCGATAGATAGAATTGGCCAAATAGGGAGTTTTATGAAGTGTTTATAAACTTTTTTTGAGGAGGAGGCTAAGGCTTCGACAACTAAGGTCATTAGCCTGTAGAAACTATAGGGTTTTTTAATATGTTGTGTATGTGTGGTAAGGTTTTTACTACTACAAAACCCGGATGGTCACCTATCCAGTAACTAGTAGTAGCCGGCGTTGCTTACTCTTAGTCGCACAACGTGACTGGTAGCAGCAAACGCGTCGCGCCAAGCCCACTTAACTATAAACGTTTATTGTGCGAAAATATAAATACTTGCACATTACTAAATGTAATCATTTTCTTAACACCAATTTGTTTGGTATTGCTAGGAAATCAGAATATTTATTTACGTGTTCAATTTGAATAATTTATTTTAATTTATATTAAATTTTAATTAGTAATAAATAATTATGATGGAATACTTTAAATCAGTTCTAGTAAAGTTATTTTTGTCGAAACCATTTGATCATAAATTCAACAAACATTTTTGATGATGTTTAAACAACAACTTAGGGATATTGTCAGTATTTTCTAACTATAGTTCATAGTATTAACCATGGCAATAAACAAATTATGTCTTATAGGTCATGGTTTGTATTATATCTATAAATTTAAAGATAAATTTATATCATAAAACACATTATAACGATGAATATTATATATTTTGTGAATGTTAATTCTAAACGATAACGTAGTCGAATAACTAGTCCCCCGTATTACTTATATAGTAAATATTTAAATGAAAGAAACTATATTTAAAATAAACATACATTGTTTTTTAATATTACACATTTACACCTTAGCATCTGTTACCTATGGGTTGTCTCCTATAAACAAACAAATGTACAAGACATCAAATATTGCAAATTTGCGTTCAACAGAACCAATTTTGTGATCAAAACTAAAGACGAGAACAACTGTGTATGTACGTCGGGTTTTGAGTATTATAAATATGAATATTACAATTTAAAAATGCATTAAAATATCATAAAAACGGTGTTCAAAATAAAAAAAGGTCGGAAAATGGGTATCACTCTGCTGTACAGTAGGTGTCGAGTGGACCACTTTCATAGATCTGTTAAATTTGTATTCAATGATATAAAATCATTGTATACGAAAGACAATTATCAGCGAAGACGACTTGTCAGACAACATAACTAAGGGTATTTTAAGATATTATTACTAATAAAATAATTAAAATATCTAACTTCGTCTAAATTTGAAGTAAAAAGTCTATAAAAAATTATTTTAAATTCTGAGCAGAGAGATGAATGTATTGATTTTACAATGTTGTGTGTTTATTTTTTTATTTTTTGTGTCTGTTATCACGTTTTAGGCAGTAAAAGTGCTTCGATTTCCTTCATCAGCATCTTTTTTGATCAGAAAGTGAATCTAGTTGGTACTTAAGGGAGTCAAAAGTAAAAAATTCTTAGTAGTTTTTAAACGCTACGAGAAAAACAAAAAAAAAAATTAAGGAAAACGGGAATTTTTTCGCAAAGCAAATTTTTGACAAAATTTATTTTTATTTTTAATGTAATAAAAGAAATAATGACCGTAAATACATGAAATTTTCACTGAATATTTATATAAACATTTTCTATACATCATAATATTTTTAAAATATTTTGAATTTTTCTGGGCTAGATAGATTTACGAATATAAGCATAATAAATTTTCGGTTTTTTTTATAATTGTCGATAAAAAAATGTTCAGTCTGTCAAAAAACTTGAAAATGTAATACAATGCTCTTCATAATTTGTTGTAAATGAAAATTAAAAAAAAAGTTGAGCGTAAGTATCTAATAGTTTTTTATAAGCATTTAAAGTTAAAATTTTGAGAAAATACGTTTTCACAAAATATTTAAATTATCATTTTCTATACACCAAAAAAGTTTTAAAATATTTTGATAATTTTTGAGATAATTGTAAGCCTAAGAATTTTTTTGTTTTTTCAATTTTTTTTTTTTTTAATATCAATAAAAAAAAAATTTGTTAGGTCAAATTTCTTGAAAATTGACTACAAGATTCTTCATAACTTGTTAAAATGACAGATCAAAAATAATAAAAATATATAGGCATAATTTTTTTTATAAGCATTTAAACTTCAAATTTTGACTTAAACAAGGTTTTTTGTAAGTTGTTCTAAATGCAATTTTAAAATTATTTAAGATACAAATACATTTTTTTTTTTTTTTTGTAAGTATTTAAATTTCACATTTTAACCAAAATTCATTATCGAACATTTGCAAATTATTTTGCAGTTAAAAATGTATAAAATGTTCAATTTTTATAGCTAACGATTGAAAATTTTAAACGAGATTTCTCGTAAGTAGTTAATGATGTTACCAATAAATCTAAAAAATATATTTACATAGTTGATTTTTTTAGACATTATAAGTTCAAATTTAGATGAAATTATATGTTTAATTGAAAAATAACAATGTTAGTTATTTCGTTGTAATTTAAAAATATTTTTCGTGGGTGCTTGAAACTTTTAAAGTATTTTATTTTATACTTGTCAATAACATTTTCAAATTCAATGTTTTCTGCAAAAATTAATTCAACATTCTATATTATTAATAGTAAAATTAATTATTTTATTAGCAATAAATTTAATATCTTAAAATACACTTAGTTATGTAGATTGACAGATCGTCTTCGCTCAGAATCGTTTTTCGTATACAATGATGTATATAATTGAATACAAATTTAACACATCCACGAAAGTGACCAACTTGACATCTACTGTACAGCAGAGCAGTAACACTTTCCGACCTTTTTTTAATATAATTTTTAGATTTATTGGTAACATCATTTTAACTACTTACTAGAAATCTTATTTAAAATTTTCAATCCTTAGCTATAAAAAATGAACATTTTATACATTCTTAATTATAAAATAATTTACAAACATGCAAAATTTTGATGAATTTGGTCAAAATTTAAACTTTAAATGCTTACAAAAAAAGTGTAAATTTGTATTTTAAATATTTTTGAAATTGCATGTAGAGTAACTTACGAAAAATCTTGTTTTGAATTTTCATTTCTTAGTTATAAAAACTGAACATTTTATACATTTTTAACTATAAAACCATTTGCAAATGTTCGATGATGAATTGCGGTCAAATTTGATGCTTAAATGTTTATAACAAAAATCGTGACTATGCATTTTTATTATTTTTGGGCTGCTATTTTAATAACTTATGAGAAATTTTGTATTAAATTTTCAAGAAATTTAACCCAACAACATTTTTTTATCAATATTTATAAAAAAAAAATTTTAAAAAAGCAAAATTTTTATAGGCCTTCAATTAGCTTAAAAATTGTTAAAATATTTTTATATATTTTTTTTGATGTGTAGAATATAATAATCTAAATATTTTGTGAAAATTTCAAACGTCTTCAGTTATTCTTTTTTGAATTACATCAAAATAAAAAAGTAGTTCTCGGAGAAAACGGGTAAATATTCAATATCTAATTTCAAACGCTAATAAAAAATTAGTTTGATTTTTTGGTAAATTATATTTTTTAAGAAAGGTAGAAAAACTTATAGAAATCTTTGTGTTAAATAGAAAATTTTTTATGAATTTTCTAATCAAAAAAACTAAAACTTCGTGAACGATCTATATTATTTATAATTAATGGTTTTATGTATTTTCTTGAAATTTTTTTAGATGCTTATAAAAAACTATTAGAGACTTACGATCAATTTTTTTTTTAATTTTCACTTACAACAAATTATGAAGAATATTGTATTACATTTTAAAGTTTTTTGACCGATTAAAAAATTTTTTATCGGCGATTATAAAAAAAAAAATTAAAAAAGCCCAGAAAATTTATTATGCTCATATTCGTAAATAGATAGCCCAGAAAAAATCAAAATATTTTGAAAATATTATGATGTGTGGGAAATGTTTATATAAATATTCAGTGAAAATTTCATGTATTTACGGTCATTATTTCTTTTATTACATTAAAAATAAAAATAATTTTTGTTAAAAATTTGCTTTGCGAAAAAACTCCCGTTTTTCTTTAATTTTTTTTTTTTTTGTTTTTCCCGTAGCGTTTATAAATTACTAGGAAATTTTTACTTTTGACTCCCTCAAGTACCAATTAGATTCACTTTCTTATCAGAAAAGATGCTGATGAAGAAAATTGAAGCACTTTTACAGCACTAAAACGTGATGACAGACATAAAAAATAAAAAAAAATAAACACACAACATTATAAAATCAATACATTCATCTCTCCGTTCAGAATCTAAAAAACCGTATAATTTATTTATGAAAATCGACAATCTAATATATAAGTTATGACAACCATTATTAAATTCTATCAAGTGACTTTTTAATCAATTTGTAGTAAGTAACTATACTATAAATAATTATATATTTATTCGATATTTTTATTATTTTATAAATCTCTTGTTTGTATAAATTAAAATTAAGAAAATGTATATATTTTAATTTATCAGTTTATATTTTTATCGTTTGACCTTTGGTCTGTTGTACCTACTATGCAGTTACCTACGTCATATTTTTGTAGTTTTGTACCTTATACAGAAAACATAGAAACACTTTTATGTAATTTTGTTTTACTAGTTTGAATATTTGTGCTTCAAAGTTATTCATAGTTAAAAATAAAAATTCGCATTTCTATTCGATTTAAATTTATTATAGATATCTATAACACACAGTTTTAATTTAAATATTTATCAATGCAAGTTTATTCACAAGTGTTTATATAAAAATACTACTATTACTATAAATATTTTATTCATTTATTGTAAACTTGTTATTCTTTTGGAATTTTAAAATTATTCTTTATGTAATTTTACATTTGACATAAAATATTATCACAGGCCATAGGTTATAACTATTTATTTTTTATTAATTAATAAATAAATATGTAATGTGTGTGTGTGTGTGTGTGTGTGTGTACAGAAATGTACTAGTACTAACATAATATAATAATTTTAGTATAAGTTTTAAATTTCATCGTAGAAAAACAATATTTACACAACATATAGTGTTAGGACAATATATTTAGTATACTTCCCGAAATCCAAATATATATATTTTTTTTAAGATGACTTACCTTGGTTTGAATTCATGTGAATAAAAGTTAACCACTAATAAGTCCGTTAATATAACCTTTGTGCTCTATCCATATAACAGTCCCTGAATAAAAACCAATAATAATATTCTTCGTGTAAATATAATTAGATACTTAGGTAGGTATCTATCTGAATAAAAAACTAATTTGAGCAAACCACATTAGACTAAAAATAAGAGCAGACTCCATCAACTTGACATCTCCTAAAATCAAAAAACTTACCTCAACTAAAATTATATTATACAAACAACTAATTTGATCAATAATAACTATGGCATTCAATTATGGGGTTCCGCTAAAACTTCAAACGTCAAAATCCTGCAGTTTTTCCAATCTTCATCTCATTTTCAATGTTCCGTGGTTCGTGAATAACCACACTATGACCTACAAATTTCACTAATACCTACAGTAGTTGTTTACATGTAAAAAATATTCTACAGTAATACCCACAACCACATTAACCCTCTCATCTCTGAACTTTCATTCATTACTCACCATAATAATCCTTAACGTGGTCTCAAAAGAAAATGGCAAAGAATTTATTTTACAATTATTAATCTCAACTTACTTTAAAAAAAAATTAATATTTTCCTAACCCTATGTTTAACCCCTTAGTGTTTTTCAACAAAAAAACGTTTTTATAAAACATACATATATTGTATTTACATATTTCAATAAGTTGTAAAACAAATAATTTATTAAGTACCTAGCTAAATACCTAGCTATCATATAAAAATTCATCCCGAAAATTATATTTAGTATAGTCTATTTACAGCTATACTCTATAGACGTACTAAAAGTAAATGGCATTACTTCACCGCATGGAACATTGTATTAGTCCATTTAAGTATATATTTGTGAATTTGTGACGTGTTCGTGTTTAACTATGCAAAGTTCAAAACTGTATCTCTGTTGAAAAAAATTTCCATAAATAAACGTATAATATACGGATATAATGTTTACGCTGTTAAACATTAATGGCGTCTGATAGTTAATGTTTTTAGTGGTCAATTGGTTATTACAGTTTATCAGCATATTGTATAGGCCTGGTTTGTTTCTAGTTCTCAGCTGTAGACGGCATTTTACTTATTTTATGTTAGTGATTACTGATTAGTGTACGGTGTTCGTGTTTCCTTGTACAGTTGTAGCTTACTACAGTCTTGTCGTGCTGTATTTTTTATTTAGCGCGTTCCTATAACGTAAAAAAATATCTTGAACATAAATTGGATTTAATTTATATATATATATATATTATTTATTGATGAAAACACATTAGTAAGTATCTGCATAATATTGATTTATTATTGAAAATAAAATAAATTGTTGAGGTATCATAATTTAATTTAAAGTAGTTGAAACATAATTTTAAAGTTTCAATCAAAATTAATAAGGCCTATATTGTGTATATAGTACACGATTAAGTACAGTTGAAATGTAGTTTAAACTGTAAATAATATAGGTACACATATAATTAATTTTTACTGATTTAATTATTAGTTGGACTAGTCACGAGTATATACTAATACACGAGTTTAAAATTTAGGTTTAAGTTATTTTTACCACATCTATCTTTTAACTTGTAAGAAACCCACATATTTTGTTTTCTCCGTCTTACAAATATGTAACACAGCAAATTTGCGTTAAGCCGTTCACATTTTATTTGTGATTGCACAAACATTTATTAATTCTTAATTTCTTTAACTTTTAAGCTCGTTATGGGCAATTTTAAATAATAATATTTAACATATTCACAGCTCCCTTAAAAATTAAAATTTTCTAAATAAAAACATTATCTTACCTATTTAGGCTCAAAAATAGGTCAATTCATTATAATATAAAAAATTTAACATAAACGGCTGAATGTAAATATGCTCTTAAGAATAAGTATAAAGGTCTTCATCTACTAAGTAGCTTACCTATGTATGTAATGAATTAATTTTTATTTTAATGCAATGTTAAATGACAGTTTTTAAACATAACAAAGTTAAATAAAAAGAAAGATAAATTAAAAAGAAAATTGATTACCTATAGTATTATAATTCTATATCATAAAAATTAAAAAATTATATTTTCGCAATTTGTGATAAAATGCTGAATAAATATTTTTTACTGTGATATAATTATTTTTAATTCTGTAATTTTGAAAAGTTTTAACTTTTTGTACTTACATAATTTGATGCCATAGCAAAACAATTATACAGTATACTGATTTTTTTTTTCATATTCTTAAGCAGAAATTAATATTCTGTAAAATTCGATACATAAAAATTGAATTTCGATTAAACTTATAAGTACCTATTTAAAGTTTAGACGAGCAAAATAGTGTACCTATTGAAATATTCCAAAAAAATCGCAATATAAAATTTAAAATGTATACCATATTGTCAGAAGTAAAAACTTTAATAAATACTTACTTGATTAAAAATCAAAAAACTAATAACGACAATTAATTATAAAAATAAACCAATTTTTTTTTAAATTATGTTTTTTATTTCATTTAATTCTGTAAAAATAATATTGATTTAAAAAAAGTTAAAATTGTTTGTAATTATATGTAATACATAAATATAAAATAGATCACCTTGTATATATAAGAAAAAAAATTAAATATGTTTTAATATTATATTATTATGTAATTTTTAATTCAATTTTGATGACTTCAAACAATTATTAACTTTTATCTAATAACCAGGACTGTGAATTAAATAATTCTTAATCAATTTATTATTAGGACTTATGACTATTGAGATTGATTCAATGTGAGTCACAACAATATTATTAATATTTTACATATTCAGGTTAGGCCATGTAATATTACGTATATAATTAAAAAAAAGGTTTTTATGTTTGTATGGCATACTCGTATTATGTATAAAATATCATTATGATCATTACCACATACTGTATTGTTTTACATACCTACCTAAAGCATTTTAAAAAGTCATATTATTTCAATATTTTTAAAATATTAGGTAAATAATTGGTTATACAATTTTTTTTCATTTAGTAAATGTTACAAGCTATGAGATTTGATTTAGGTATTATGCTTAAATAAGCATAGTGTCGTAATATAATAGAATACATTTTAAATAATTAAAAATCTAAAAGACTTTGTTTATTAATAAAATATTTATACTTGTTATTGACTTGTTGTTAACTGATCACATTCTGATTAATCGTGATAATAATATAATCTGCAGTTGCAGGTTAATGCAGAATGCAATTTTTATGATATTTAATTTATGGTTCTTTGATAAAATTGATTTAAGTTATAATATTTAAAATACTATCTTTCAATTACTTTATTGGATAATAATGTGAATATCCATATTTTATTTATAATTTCCTATTTTAAAATTATGATTTCACTTAACACAACAATTGTTAAAATATAATAGCCGCAAGGATTAGACTATAAAATAGTCGGAAATCATTTTTTTTTTTTACCTGGCTCGTTTATTTATTATTTCTAATGTGCTGATCACAACATTTGCCACATCGTCTTTTGACGTCAGTTTTCATTTATTTTTTAATAAAAAATGTATTCGATTTCAAAAAACATGCATCTCTTTCATCGTCTCATTACGAAATTATGTAGTTAAATTTCTGGCCCACGTGCAACATAGTAGATATACGTTTAGCGTTGGTTGTAATCATGAATTGTTCCTTGTTAGTTTTTAATATTATAATGAATTAATTTATCATCAAACTTAAAGATAAAAATATTATCTAGTGCACTACGTAGGTTTTTATTTATATTTTAATTTAAAATCGAGTTTGAGAATTTTAAAATTGTAATATTTCACATAATTATAAACTTATAATATACTTTAAAATAAGAATATAAACCTATGAGGTTCTCTAGATAATGTTCTTACCTTTGTGTTTGATAATAGTCTAATTCACTATGATATTAAAGATACTTTAAAACACAAAATTGGTTCTACTGAACGCGAATTTGACGTGTTATGTCTGTAAGAAGGATAGAACTCACAAGGGTTATGCGTCCTTGTAAAAGCTATGTTACATGTTTTATTAACGATACACATCTGATTTCCAAAAACCTTTCAAGAATACAATTGAGAACTAACATGGGTTTATTCGTTTTTAATTTTCCATCGAATTATATGTATTGAGAATTTTGGTAGTGTAACAATATTATAAATATGTTACATGACACCTTTGTATATTAAAATTCTACATTATGTACAATCAACTGCTGACCGATACAATAATATTAATTCACACGCATAATTGTAAGGCCTATTGTCAACACTTACCATGTATAATATAATTGGTTCGACAGATACCACCGACAGGAGTGAACTCACCTATACCTACACATATTAATAGCCATCTTCTGGAACAGCAAAGTACTTTTTAATATATAATAATAATTATTCTAGATACACAAACCAAACGTGTCTTTTATTGATAAAAACCTCATACACGAGTGTTCTAACTCCCAGCTACGGAAAACTTATCCATAAGGAATAGAAATCTTTTCCTGGATAACTAATATCGTAACAAGGTTTCCCGACCACGTTGTAGTAGATATGTGTATGAGTTTGATACAAGTATAAAGCCTTTCAAAAATGCATTCTAAATATTATAAGTGAGTAGGTATATATTTAAATTTCTTATTGCATATTAAGTTTTCATTAGCTGTTGTAAATGTTTAATGTCGTTCACTATGACATTCAGTTATGAAACTTAAACATTACCTAATTTGTGTCATTGAAAAAGTTAATTTTGAAAGTATTCAAAATATCTTGCCCCCGGACTTTAGACTGTTTTAACTGTTGATTTTTAACCTATGGATTGATATGATTGTATTTATATACCAATGTATGTTCTTGATTATACATTTTGCTATTAATAATTACGTTATATAATATTATCAGAAAATTATCTATCGTATATCTGAGAACTAAGATTAAATGTGTAGACTTTTAATTGTGTAGCAACTATTATTAAATATTAATTTAGTTTGAAATACATTCAACTATTTAATTTTTATTTACTCGTGAAATTCAATATTAATATTTCACAAACGTATTTTATTTTGTTGTTTAATTGTAGGTATAAATAATACTATTTACAATTATAAGATATTGTATTAGATATATTATTTCATGTTTGTTGTTAATAAGAGAAAATAATGAAATTTCATATGATATGAAATTACATTATATTTATTATTTACTATACCTATTTTTATAATATATTATATCATTATTTCATTAGTTTGGATAGTTCTAATTTGTTTTTTGTTTTACTTAAAATTTGAAATTTTTAATTTTGGAAGTCCTAGTTTACTGGCAACATAAATGTTTATGTATGGTTGTTTGCCAAATTCAGTATGTTGCCAAAAGGCTTGTCCTTGAACTACGTTTTACTGACAGTACTTACTCAGAATAAACGATATTGAAAATCATTTTCATCATTACAAACGTTTAAATTAATTCCTTGCGTTCAACATTATTTTTTCCAGGTACCATGACTAAAGACCAAGCAAGTAAACGTTTTTATCGCGTCGACAGTAATTATGATTTTACTGCATTTATGGATCGCGGCCAAACAGCTGCTTACGAAAATCGATGGGTTTTTGAAACAGCTTGGGAAGTCTGCAATAAAGGTTTGTTTAAAATATATCAGTGACAATAATACATATGTAAAATAATATATATATATGTGTGTGTGTGTGTGTGTGTGTGTATTCAATAAATAATTTGTCATATTCAATTTATTTATAATAAACAATCTGAAACTTGTAAATAATAATAACTATAGGTATTAAATTGTACAATTTAGTTTAGATTAATTTAATATGTATTACAATCCGATGGTCTAGTTATCAAGACTTTAACTTAAAAATAAAAATAATAATAACTATATAACAGTATATTATAGTAGTATTATAGCTACGTCATTTTACTTTAATTATATAATATAATTAATTATATTATTATTCAATTTTGCAATTACTTTCGAGTGGATTGATAGGACCGCGAGAGATATAATAGCAACAATAACATAATTATAAATAAATTATCAGTATAATAAATTACATGTTAAATTACGCCGTCTAAATTCTAGTAACGCTAACGCATTGTTTATACAATAAAAAATGAATACAACTAAAATAAAGATTCTTTCACCAAATTTAGGACTCTAAACTGTACCATATTGCAGTTGATATTAAGATTTTTTCATTCGAAAAACTTAAGTTTTAAGTTATGCAAATATACATATATAATTTGCTAGCTTCAATAGATTATGTTACTATTTTTATTATGATGGACACATTTAGTTTATACCTACCATGACTTGTACTTTCATATTTAATAATACACATATACTATAGTATATAATTTGTTATTGTAAGTACAAAAACATGTTTATAAACAAATTATGTGAAAAAAAAACAATAAAAATATGCTTTCATACCAGTTATACATTTCTTTAAAATATTGATATATAATTTTAAATTTTTGTAAAATTGCTAAATTTAGCCCCTTAAAAATATGTTTTGATGCGTTTCATAATATAATAAAGGTATTTCATAAATACATTAATTTTAGGCTTAGCTTCACTTATTATTAATAATAGAGATTGGCATTTTACTAATATATTTCAACATTTTATTTTGTTTTCAATATAGCACGTAAGTGTAAAAAAATAAAATTAATATCAAGGTTGAGCAAGTTGACTATTTTTTTTAACTCGTTAAGTTAAGTTAATATAGAACAATTTTAAGCAAATTTAAAGTTAAAAGATTTTTTTTCTTTTTTTATTTAACTCGTTAAAAGTTAAAAGTTAATTTGAAAAATAATTAACTTAATTTAATTAAAGATAAGTTACTTTTTTTCATGTAAAATTAATTATCATACCTTTTTATTAAAGTTTAATAAATAACAAAATATAATGGAGGTCTTATTATTTTTTAAAAATGTATGTAATTGTATTAATTACAGTAGATACTTACATATTTCAATCAATTATAAAACTCAACAAATCCCTATAATTACCCATACAGTCCTACAACGTTTCTATTTAATAATAATATTATATAAACAGATTTTCTATGAATTAGCAATTAAAATATTATAATTTATTACTTATAACAAATTAATACTATATAATATACATTATACACAGTATGTCTGAAAAATTCCCGAACTAAATTTAGTTAGAGAATATAAATAGCGTTATCGCTCATACAACTAATGCATCATATAGTACAAAGTCTATCAAATATGTGTACAGAATATTGGCATGTTTGTTCACTTCAGTCTCGAGTTATATTCGGAAGTGTACGGTGTGTTTGTAGTACCTTGTACAAGCTTGCAACATGGAACAAAAAAGCGCAATAAAATTTTGTGTTCGACTTCAAAAATCGTTTACAGACATTTATTCTATGATACAGCAAGCATTCGGTGATGAAGCTACATCTCGAACTACCACGTATACTTGGTGGAAGCGATTTAAAAACAGTCGAGAGTCTTTGGATGACGACGAGAAGTGGAAGGCCATCAACAGCTATTCAAGACGAAAATGCTACGGAAGTGCGTGCGCTGCTGCTCGAATAACCTCATCTTACCCTTCGGATCATAGCAGAAAAGCTTAACATTGGTAAAGATGCAGTACGTACAATTTTAACAGAAAAAATGAACCGTCAAAAAATTTGTTCACGTTTTGTTCCACATTTTTTGATCGATGAACAAAAACAAACGCGTCTTTCTTGCAGCCGAGATTTCATTAAAACTGCCGATAGCGATCCAAATTTTTTAAAAACAATTGTAACGGGTGATAAAAGTTGGTGTTTCATGTATGACCCTCAAACCAAACGGCAGTCTTCAGCGTGGTTAAGTCCGGAAGCCCAAAGACCAAAGAAAGCGAGGCAGCAAAAATCAAAAATCAAAACAATGTTAATTGCATTTTTCGATTCAAAGGGCCTGATTCACCATGAAATTGTTCCAAATGGACAGACGGTGAATGCTAAATTTTATTTAGAAGTGATGAAGCGCCTGATGCATCTTATTCGTCGAATCCGACCCGAATACCACCTTCTGCACTCTTTTGCATGACAATGCTCCGGCTCACACAGCGACACTTTTAACACGTTTTTACGCCGAAAATAAAATCATCGACCTCTCTCATTCACCCTATTCACCGGATTTGGCTCCTGCATATTATTTTTATTTCCAAAGCTCAAATTGAAGATGAAAGGTCACTTTTTTGACGACATTCCTGCAATTCAAAGAGCTTATACAAAGCAGTTAAAGGTAATTCCGCAAAATGAGTTCTCCAAAGCGTTTGAACAGCTTTACCGACGATGTAACGAGTGTATAACTAGGCAAGGACTATATGTAGAGGGTTGATGTAAATAAATTCGTTAATTTTTAAATATGTGTTTTTACTAACTTTGGTTCGAGAATTTTTCAGACATACTATGTATATTATATTGGGCGCATGTAAACTCCACCGATTGCGACCTTTTTTCATGTAAACTCCACCGGTATGTTTTTTTTACCTGAAAAAAAAATGTAAACTCCACCGCTATATTTTTTTTACCTGAAAAAAAAATGTAAACTCCACCGGTATAATAATGAAATAGAAATAATAGAAATAATAGAAAAATGAAAAATATATAATTATTAA
>JACXSJ010000046.1:24227-54728 GCA_014851325.1 Pentalonia nigronervosa
AGCTATAGCTATACTAAAAATAGTTTTAATCTGTGGATTTTACCATCGGTGGAGTTTACGTGTTTTCAGATCAAAAATACGTATCGGTGGAATTTACATTTTTTTTCAGGTAAAAAAAATGTATCGGTGGAATTTACATGCTATAAATCCAACCCTAAAATCGACTACCTGTAAATCGGTGGAGTTTACAATCGCCCATTATATTAAACCTTTTTCATTATTTACTCATAAATAATTATTTATTACGTTATTTTAATACCTATTGAAATCTCAAATACAGAAATAATGCGAAACACTCGTAACAGTTTACAATTTAAAACTTATTTAGAATACAGAATAAAATAACATAAATAGTATTTAATTTTTAAGACAATTATTATTTTTTTTATATAAAAATAAGTTATAAAAATCAAAATATAATTTTAAATCTTTGAAATTTATATTAGGTAAAATTAACGCGACTTTAAAATAAATTAACTCGGTAAGTTAGAAGTTACTTAAAAAAAAAACTTGTTAAGTAATTTATTTAAAAGTAACTTAACTTTAACTTTTTAGCACGTTAATGTCCAGCCTTGATTAATATAATATAACATTTTCTTATATCATTATCCGTTATATTTATATAATTTATAATGTAGGTACTTATTCAATTCAATAATGCAAAATCTATGAATCTTTTTGCTTTTATGCCATACATTGTTTTAATTTTTAAATCTGAGCAAAGAAATAAATTTATTGATTCAACAATGATGTAGTTTTTTTTTGTATAGTTATCATTCATCACCATTTAGGTAGTAAAAATGCTTCGATTGTCTTCATCAGCATTTTTTCTGTTGGTAAAATGTATTTTGTTAGTACTTATGGGGGGTTCAAAAGTAAAAAAGATTCTAGTAGTTTTCAAAAACGTTAAGAAATACAAAAAAAAAAAAAAATTAAGAAAAAATGGGGATTTTTACGCGAAATTAATTTTTGACAAAATCAATTTCCTTTTTTTGTGTAACATAAAAAATAATAATTATTGTAGAATACTTTTAATTTTCACCAAATGTTTATATTAGCATTTTCTATATACGGTAAAATTTTAAATATATTTTGATTCTTTTTGAGCTATTAATAGGCCTATTGATATGAAATTGTCAGTTTTTTTTATTATTATCAATAAAAATGTTTCACTTGGAAATTTAATACAAGGTTTTTCATAATTTGCTGCGAGTGAAAATTAAAAAAAAAATTGTAAATTCAGAATCGTTTTTATAAGCGTCTTAAGTTAGAATCTTCATAAAATTCTAAAAATTTACATTTTTTTTTAATAAAAAAATTTCTATTTAAACCTAAGATTTGAAAAAATATAAGAATCACCATAAGTTTTCTACCTATTAAAAAAATAAGTGTACCGGAAAGTCAAAATAATTTTTTATGAGCGTTTGAAATTAAACATTGGCTATTCACCTGTAAACTAAAGATTTCTCAGGAAACGATTTTCTTATTTTGTTGTAATGTAAAAGCGAATATCCATAGACACTTGAAATTTTCACCGAATATTAGCATTTTCTATAAACCAAAAAATTATCAAAAATGTTGACTTTTTTTAAGCTAACTGTGAGCATAGTAATTTTTAATTTTCTTTAGTTTGATTTCTGTAAATGTCGATAAATAAATTTTCGCTTTGTTAAAATGTTTGAAACTGTAAAAATTGTACCTAATAAATTGTTTTAATAGAAGTTCAAAAATATTAAAAATATATAGGTACCTTGATTTTTATAGATATTTTAAATTCAAATGTAGAAGAAATTTGATATTTAAACGATGAATGACGATGTTATAGTTAAATCTTTGTAATTTAAAAATATTATTCGTGAGGTAGGTTAGGTACTTGACACTTTTAATGCATATTGTAGTGTATATTATACATTATACACACAATGACATTTTCAAATGCAATGTTTTTTTTTTTTCAGAAATAAATTATTTTAATCACAATAATATCATAAAATATAATTAGCGATTGGGCTTCCGCTCAGAATCGGAATTAATTTAAAACATTCTAATCAACAAAGTTTTAAATTATATATTATGCACCCTGTATTAATTTATGTATTAGTAAATAGTAATGCTCTCACTTTAGAAAAGTACTAAATACCTATCATTAATTTATATAGGTACTTAATGTTTGAATACGGTTTTTGCTATTTCAGTTGGTGGTATTTATACAGTTATTAGATCCAAAGCATTCGTCTCAACTGAAGAAATGGGAGAACAATATTGTTTATTGGGTCCATATAAAGAAAACTATGCTCGGACAGCTGTAGAAGAACTAGAATTCGAAGGAGGATCTCCTTATCACACAGCGGTAACAAAAATGAGAGATCAAGGATTTAAGGTAAAACTTACCTAAAATGATAAATGGTTTTGATGTTAACACTTTATTGTAATCTATTTAAATGTATAAAGCTATATGTATCCACATTTATATTTTCTATTTGATAATTTAATTTCATCAATATCAGTCATTTTATATTTTAAGCGGAGCGAAGAATGTATTGGTTTTACAATGATGTGTGTGATGATACTTCTTATAGCAAAATATTCAATACCAATCTAAATAGTTTCTGGTAGAAGATTTAATTTAATTAGTAGGTTATTTGGTGGTTAAAAGTAAAAAAATCGCAGTTCTTTATAAAATAATCGGAAAAAAGGAAGAAAAAAACGAGAATATTTACGCAACATCAGTTGTTAACAAAATCAATTTTTATAAATGATTTTTTTTTGTTGTACCTTATTCAAAAATGTAATAATGTAATTACTGGTAATTAAAATTAAATATTTATACTATCATTTTTTAGCCATGATATAATTTTAAAAATATTTTTTATCGTTTTAAGCTATTTATAAACATTTAAAATTTTCCAATTAATTTTTTGATTTATTTTGATACAATTTAATGCAAAGGTTCCTAATAGGTTATTCTTTATGAAATTAAAAAATAAAAGTTTATCAAAAGAAAGCCACATTATTTTTTATAAGCGTTTTAAATCAAATTTGAACGCGCGTGTTTTGAAATTTTCAATCAATGATTTTAGTTATTTAGTTGTTATTCAAAAAAATATTAATGGAACTTTTTCTCTCTTGTGTTTATTTTGTTTTCTATCCAGTATACACAATCAAATTTCCTAAATATTTAAATTAATTTTTAGTTATTAATATCATGAACCTATTAAAAAAAGTATTACTGTATGTAGTCTCTTGACTTTTTAATTATATGTTAGATAATAACAAAATTATATTATAATAACTAATAATATAAGTTTGTCAAAATTAGTTCGAGTTACCTACTGTATCACTCATAGTAAAATTTGTGAATTATAAAACATTTTTAGAAGTAAATTTTGACATACCGTCTCCGCTCAAAATCATTTAATTATTGAATTTAGATTTATTACATTCTCAGTAAATGACTTGATAGACCTTGATTTTCCATTATTTTTGTTTTTTAATTATATATTTTAATTTTCAAGCATACTTACTTAATAATAATAATGCGCTAATTTATGATAGTTTAGAAATAGCTTTTGATCTTAGTTTAATTTAATTCTTCACGGGTATTTTAATAAAATGTATTATGCTAAAATTGTGTTAACTATAAATGTCAACCAACATTATATACGAGTATAATATATTTCTTTAGTATATATATATGTACCTACAACTAAATAAATTATATTCAATCATTTGCAAAATATACTTTAAAGTTGAGTCAATTTAATACAAAGTTAAATTCAAAATATCTAAACATCTTAAGAAATAAGTAAAAACAATTATTTCCTATAACTTTTAAATGGTATTTTTTTACTTATGGTTCAGAGATTAAAAATATATATATATCAAAACATTTTATATGTTTTAAAAAATATAAATATTATTATGGATATTATAATGTGTTTATGTGTATATATACATAGTCTTATAAAAAATGGCACCTCTTGTAGACAAAATAATAGAAAATAGGTTGACAAAGTTTGTAACGTGATGAGAAGAGGTGACTAAGGGGCAGTGAAAGTAGCCATGAAAAGGGTCAACAGAGCCCTGTGGAGGAATAGGACAAAAGTGGCTGACTCCATATAGCTAGGAATGAAGGGCGAAGGAAAAGAAGAAAGAGAAGATGAAGAACTTACAACATAATTGTTGAAGAATATTTGTTATTAACTTTTTAGTTAAAACTAAACTATTTTATTGAATAAAAATTTTAAAAACAGTTTTTAATGAAATTTAATTAAAATTACTCAATTTTATTAAGTTAGTTCAGTTGGCTAATAGCCTATAGGAAATAATTAAAACTAGTTTCTTTTGAAATTGTAAGTTTAATATTTATATTTATTTTTATTTTTTTTTATTTTTATTTTATTTATAGTTATCCTAATAAAATGAATAAAAACAGTTGTTGACAGGTCGGTGGTTAGTTGATGGCAGTCCTCAAGTAATATTATTTGATATTGGTTCAGCTGCTTGGAAATTAGATGAATACAAGCAAACTTTATGGGATACATGCAACATAGGAATTCCACATTTAGACATAGAAGCTAATGATGCCGTAATTTTGGGATATTTAATATCTGAATTTCTTACAGAAGTAAGTATATGCCTACTCATTAAAATGTAATAATATATTATACTAATTTATACATCATATACATAAATAGAAGTCTCCAACCATATTAGTATTTGTCTGTAAACATAAGTTTAATTGTTTCTAGAATCTAAAAATTTTATTTAAAGTTCTCTCAAGTGTAGTAGATTATTTCCAATGCATTTCAAGAAGCCAACAAAGTAATTGGTACAATTACTATATGTTTTAACCCTTAGTAGTTAAAAATTGTCATTATAAAATGTGGGTATTTCTAAGATTTAATTTGCGAGTTTTATTTTGCTTGAATTTCTTTTAAATGATTCATTATTAACTATTTGTTAAAGTAGGTAGTTATTTTTATATTACGTGTATTGTAAACGATAGACTACTAAACTATAGCCTATAGGTAAATTTCTTACAAAAATAAAATGTAAAAAGGTACCCATTATATTAAATTACATTGTTGATTATAATTTTAAATCAATATATTATCACTATAATAAATACTATGTAGGTATTTCATGTAAAATATATATAATACATTTTATACAAAAATGTTACAGATTGTATTCTTTTTAGAATTAGCTGAAACTAAAAATAATTGAAGGTTTAGATAAAACCTCAAAAAAATAATTATAAAATTATTATTACAGTGACCCATTATCTATATAAGTACATAATAATTTACCTTTTTGTATGTATTTTCTAAACTTATAAATAAGGCAAACATTCAGAGTTATATCAATTACACATATAGTTACAAATCTAAAAATATTTAAATAAATAATTACATTTTCAGTTCCGTATAGCAGCAGCAGCATACATTGATTCAACACCGCTGGTTGTTGCTCATTTCCACGAATGGCAAGCTGGCATAGGGTTGATAGCATTACGCACAAAAAAAGAACCAATTGCTACAGTATTTACAACTCATGCCACATTATTAGGTCGATATCTGTGTGCTGGAAATACTGACTTCTACAATAATTTAGAAAAAGTATGTTTTATTTGCTTAAATTATGTTTAGTGCTCAAAACTTGCTCAGAAAAAAGTACTATGTATTTATGCGCTTAAATAAAAACAAATAAACTGTTGTTTTTTTTCACACAAAAATTTTAAGTAAAGCCCAAAGTTAATATTTTTTTTAGTTAATAAAATATAATGTACATTTACAGTTATACTCTTAAAATTACAAAAATGATAAAACAAGTATCTAATGGTAGATTTTAAAAAATAGCTTTATAAAATGAAATTATTATTTTAGTGAGAACGCTTAAAATTAATGTTATAGTGTTTATACTTTATATACCTATTTTAATTATATATATTTTTGAATTATGTTATTATTTCTAATCAAATATAAGTACTTAAAAAAATTGTACACTTTAAATTATGTTTTTAAAACTAAAAAATCACCAAATATACCCTATTATTTTGATATTTTTTGTTATGTCATAACTAATTTATAGCTTAGTATAATATATTTATTAGCCAAAAAACATGCCAATGCAAAACATTCCAAGCCTACATTCATATTTTATACCTATACATGTTTTCTGCATGCGTTAGCAGTGTACCTTCATAATTATATAAATTTAGTATTTACTGTAGACAAATGTATAAAACAAATTTTTTGTTAAATTTTAATATAAAAATACATTTATATAATAATTGATTACCTATATCTTTCAAGAAAGTCAGTGGATATGGTATATATATTTGTAATAGGTACATGAAGTGTAATAAATTTCAATACTTGTAATAGTTTTGTTAAATGAAAAAAAAACTTGTAATTATACTAACGTTTTATTTTTTAGTTTAATCTCGATGAAGAAGCTGGTAAAAGACAAATTTATCACCGTTATTGTATGGAACGAGCTGCAGCACATGTTGCACACGTTTTTACAACAGTATCTGATATTACCGGAAAAGAATCCGAGTATTTACTTTCCCGGAAGCCTGATATTATTACTCCCAATGGGTTGAACGTTGTCAAATTTTCGGCATTACATGAATTTCAAAATCTTCATTCGCTATCTAAAGAGAAAATTCACGATTTTGTCAGAGGCCATTTCCATGGGTATCTATAATAATAATAATATTTACCAATTACCATTACAATAATACAAACTATAAATAATAGTGTATTTTCTAAATATTGTCTAACTATTGTTAATGTTGAACCTTGGATCATAAGAATAATAATAAATAATAATAATATTATAAAATCTATAATGTTTAAGCAGTTGAGGTATTCAAATGAGGAAGATTTGACTTGCATCTCTGTTACACTATTCAATCTGAAAACAACAATATTATTGATTATATCACAATAGAAAGAATTCATCGACATATAAAATTATTGTAGTTTCCTACGCTTAAAATAATATTACAAGTGGAAAGCAGTGGCGTCATTTGAGGGGAACAAAATGGGCATTTGCCCCTGTTTGATTGTATGAAATCATTTCAATAGTTGGGCCAGTTATTGGTGAAATAACATGATTATAATTATTTTAATTTTGAGGAAATATAATATTGTGTAAGCACTAGAAAACTTTTGTCGCGATAATATTAATTAATATTTATAGTTTTTACCTCAAATATATAGACGCGGATACTATAATCTAGAAATTATAAAAACAAAATGATCACTCTTAAATTTATTCACAATTTCAAAAAAACCTCCGTAAAGTAGGAACCTATTTATAAATTTTCCATTTTTCAATAAGGTTTAGCAATCGTATTTTATATTGTAATTTAAGTTGTTCGACATCTCAAGAAAAATATAAAATGACGCTGAGGTAGGTACCATAGTTATTTTTAGCTTCCCGACGTATTTTTTGTTATTAAATGAAGCTATTTTTGACGCCTACGTGTACAAAGTAATGTAAGATGGGAATTGTAACGAGGTAAAAATATAAGTAAAAATTAACTTGAGAACAATAAGTTCTAATTTTTTAGTTCAGTTAGTATGGGCAGGCTAAAACGTTTGCCCCTCCTGTTACAATTTAAAATGACGCCACTGGTAGAAAGTCAAAAAATATTTTGATAAAATTATTAATTGAATTCATTTATAAACGATAAATACTAAATATAATCACTTGGAGAATTTCCAACGTTTGATAACAAAAATTAAAAAATAATTCATACAAAGGTTTAACTGATGGAAGTTATTAAAAATATTGAATAAAGTAAAATAAGAAAAATGACTTAAAAGGCAAAAAAACCTAAACATTTAAAAATAAAAGTTTCAAAATCAAATTCATTAGTACCAGTATTAAACTTTGTATTAAGCTAAAAACAATGAATTTTGTTACAAATTCATTGCCCGACTAATTATCAAATAATATATTTATATTACTGCAGGAGACATGCGTATGACCATCACTGACTAATAAATAAATAATTTTATCACCATTTGTAATCGAATTTATTATATGTTTGATTTTCATGTGCTAAATACACCGATTTATCTTAATTTCAGACATTATAATTTCGATCTGGAGAAGACATTATATTTCTTTACGGCTGGAAGGTATGAATTTTCTAACAAGGGAGCAGACATATTTATCGAAGCGTTAGCTCGCTTAAATCATTATTTGAAAGTAAGTCAATAAATATAGTCTGTATATCACTGATCTTATTTAACCAACGAGGAGCAAAAATGATTTTCTTCAATTGCAGAATGCCAATTCAGATATGACTATCGTAGCCTTCCTAATATTTCCCGCACGAACAGAAAACTTCAACGTAGAAAGTCTCCGTGGCCATGCCGTTACCAAAAGCTTGCGAGACACTATACTAGAAATACAAACAAAAATCGGCCGAAGGATCTATGAAATCTGTTTAAGGTTTGTCATTTATTCGCTAAATACGATATTAACTAATAATATTCTGTTCGGACTTGTTTTTGCAGGGGTCGAATGCCTGTTGAAGAAGAGTTGTTGAACAAAGAAGACACCGTTAGGTTAAAACGGTGTCTGTACGCTTTACAGAGAGACGACCTGCCGCCGGTAACCACTCATAACGTGGTAAATGATTGGTGCGATCCCGTATTGAACACGATACGGAGATGTAAGCTGTTTAACACCACAGCCGACAAAGTTAAAGTAAGATAATATACTTAATGTCGACATAACACCTAAACTGTGTTCTATGTGCTTATATATATATATATATATATATATATATATATTATATTAGATACAGTGATGTCCCCATCAAATTTGTTAAGGTAAACTACTCGGACCAATTTTTTTAAATAATTTTAATGAAAAAATTTAGAGTGCTAAGTCTTCCTTTTGACATTACTTATATAAAGTTCCAGACTATAACAGTGACATAAAGAAGAAATATTAATGATGGAAAATGCATTTTCATTTTCATTATTTATTTAAAAAATAAATGTATCAATGAATAACTTTCGACTCATCCGTTAAATTTGAAAAGGAATCATCTATCGATCCAATTGAATTTGCCAATTTATTCTCCAAAAACATTTCATCAGCTTTCAATAAAATAATTTTCGTACCAGAAATACACATCTTTACATTTTCAATAAAAACAGGATTGCGCCCACCAAAAAACTTTTTTTTCCGCAAATTCATTGAAGACTTGAGAGTAGACGCTGTATACAGTATATTCGTAATTAAAAAAAAAAAAAAATGGAGAACTTATGGGAACACCATTATATATATATATATATAGTGCCATAACTACTTCTGTCCACGTTCTGTATACCGAAATAAACAAAAAGCTCATGTTATATTTGTCTCGTTACATAGATTGTGTTCCACCCGGAATTCTTGTCCTCGACTAACCCGCTGTTCGGATTGGACTATGAGGAATTCGTGCGTGGTTGCCACTTGGGAGTGTTCCCCAGTTACTATGAACCTTGGGGATACACTCCCGCCGAATGCACGGTCATGGGAATCCCGTCAATAACTACAAACTTGTCTGGTAACTACTAACTATTATTATTATTATTATTATTATTATTATTACCCGTTAGTTTACGACATTTATGTCGTTGTAGGGGGATTATGTGAATTTCACCGATTGTACCTTTTTTGTTTACGTAAATTCCACTGGTGCTATTTTTTGACCCATAATAATAAACGTAAGTTCCAACATGAAATTATATTTTGGCCAATCGGTTAAATTAATCAATTTAGTCCAAGTATTTAGCCGCTTATGGTTATCATTTATACGTATTGCAATTTATGCCTGGATTTATTTCTGTTAAATTGTATGTATGTGTTTCAACTTTATAAATTCAATAGGTACTCGCAATTAACGTTATCGTAATCGGCGATAGTGTAATCGGTCGTAATCCGTGTTTTCACTTGTACCTAAATGCGTCCCATATTGACGCTGTTTCGTAGTTTGTGCATACATATGACATGTACATTTGGATTTGAACTAGGATTTTTTTTTTTTTTTTTTGTTGTTATGAAATCACCGGAGTAAATATTAGCGTTCGTGTCCGTTAAAAGAGGTATCCATTAAGTCAGGTTTCACTATTTTCTGTAATAGTCTTATAGATATTAAGATATATACCTTATCTTAAAGATAAGATTTAGAGTCATAGGTTTAAAATGCATATACGGTGAGGGGGGGGGGGGGGTGAACAATGTCCGGCAAAGTCGATACGAAATCGTCGAAATCGATATACGCCCAACCTGTCTATAGACTTAGCATACAGACATAGTTACACGAACAAAAAATTGTGCGACTTTGATTTTTATGAAATATTTATTTATTATAACTTATATTTATTTTAACTTGCCTACTTTTTAATGTTATATCTGTAGGCAGCTATAGTTAATTTTGGCTTTAAAGTGAAAAGGCAAATTGTATATCATTATATTCATAGCATGCGGCTTAAGTTTTAATTTATATTAACTATATGAATTAAATAATATCGGCGGGATTTGATGTTTACATATTTTTGATCTTGTCTAAAATATAAATTATAGTTATCTGTGGAATTATCATGCGTCCCAATATAATATGTAACGCATCGTTTACGTGCACCCACAACATGGAAAATGAATTGCAATTTTGAACTTCTGCATTTTCAGGTTTCGGTTGTTTTATGGCCCAGCACATCGCTGATCCTCTGAGTTATGGAATTTACATCGTAGACCGTCAAAACATCAGCATCGAAGAATCTGTCAGACAACTCGCGCAGTATATGTACGATTTTGCGAGAATGAGCCGTAGACAACGAGTGATCCAACGAAATCGTAACGAACGGTTAAGCGATTTGCTCGATTGGCGTAATTTGGGTATTGTAAGTGTACCTACATTTTAAAACTATTAAAATTATTTCGCAATGAGATTCAATCCCGTGTGTGATTTCTACTAAAATAGACCTATCTTATGCCAACTGTACTGTCTATCATTCTATCTATAGACATCAGATTAAACTTCTGAAAACATATTTAAATTCTTCATGAAGTTTAATCGAAAAAAACTTTTCCTCTTTTTTGAAATTTAACTCCTTAATTCTTTAAAGTTATATTTTTAAATTTTGAATATTAACATTTTTAAAATTTTAAATAATAATATGATATAATACCAATATTATATTTCGTATTATACGATTGACAAAAGGTTGATATTGAGACTTAGAGACAAGACAGACAAAAAAAATAATTGATATTTGTATATTCGTATTTTCGCATTCTAGACATGTGCATGCACTTGCAGGAGCGCTCTGCCATTTCTTTTACACATTTTTAGTCAATCATATAATGATCACTTACTACGCACACATAAACACGACCCGCACGCACGTGTATCAAAAATTACCTATATTGAACTCCTTAAAAACGGTCGGTATTGAATTCCCTTAAGGGGATACTAACGTCTGTTATTTCAATTAAAATATACTAATCTTTTGTTAAACATATAAATGGACCTAGTAATGAGATTATACTTCTAAAAACTGATCTGAATTGGTTAATATATCTACTTGAGATCGATCTGGCCACTTTTTAAAATTTCGATTTCCAACTCCTTTATATTTTATTTGATTATTTAAAAATTCATAAAATAATTATTTACTACGCACACACTAGTACGGATGTACTTATATTATTGCCTATACTGAACTCCTTAAAAACTGTTCATTTGCAAAACATAAAATTGAGTCTCATTGGTTCACAAAATGCAACGATAAACGCTTAGGCTAAGGCTATGTTTATACTTGACGTTAATATTTACATTTGTTTTCAGTATTATCGTCAAGCCAGGTTGAAGGCATTATGTCAAGTGTTCCCAGATATGTTTGATAAAGAAACAGAAACGTTATGCATCACAGAAGCTAGCAGAAGACGTCGATACAACTATCCTCGTCCTTATTCTGAACCACCATCACCATCGAGTAGCCGACCGACCACACCAGGCGCTTCACTACATGGATCAGATGACGAAGATGTTGATGATGAGCGTGAGGTAATGAACTAATGAACAGTTGTTATCAAGATGAATGTTTCTTTTTTTTGTGAAACCTTTATTTAGTGGATAAACATGATCAATATTTTCATGATTTTGCAATCAAATTATGTTATATTATATTTATGGTGGAAATAAAACTAATCCATTATTCTAAGGTTTCTATTATTAATAGGTAGCTAAACTGTATTCTAATTTATGTATTTTATTATTTTTCAGCTTGCAGAGCTTTCGGAACATAATAGTCATTAACTATACTTACATAGTTTATTGCTGTAATAAATATTATATTTAACACATAATATAGTACTTTTGAAAAATGTATTTAAAATTTTTTAATTGTAAAAAAATGTTTTTACTAAAAATACATATATTTTAATGAGAATTTATGTCACAATATTTTTTTTCTTTAATGAAAAAACATACAAAAATATAACTAATTGATTCAATATATAAAAATAAAAATAGTAAAATAGTATTTTTTTCTAATTTTAAAATCAGCAATTATGTATAGATACATACATACAATAAGTCTTTAATAATCTATCTTAAATAATTATCATTAGTTGTTATGGCAATGTTCAGGTCACAAAATATAAATACACATATACAAATAAACTTAATTATTTAAAAACGCTTAACAGTATTTTAAAAACTTAACCTAAGTAGGATATCCATTTATCATAGCATGAGCGATAAATAGAACAAAAATATTGTATTCTAAAAATTGTTATAAACAATGAATAAAACAACAATACACATAATTATAATAAAATTCAATTATCATCAAAAATAAATATTCAACAAAGCCTTTTACAGCTATTAGGTGATGGCGGTGGTGCATTTGGACTAAAATAAGTGCTTGATGATGGTGAATGTGATCGAGGAGTAGGGGGTGGAGGACACGGTTCAAGAGGTAATGCAAAATCTGAATCATCATACATATCGGTGGGCAAATCAGTTTGAGAACACAATGTGGGGCAAGGAGGTTCATAACGATCATCATATCGCAGGTATTGATTTGATCGGATGTAATCATTGGTTTGCATTGTAAGCGTAGTTGTAGGACTTGGCGGTGGATTAAGGGGGCTACAGTTTGATGGCGAAATCAAATCAATGTGTGTACCATTTTGCATAGCCGTATAAGCAGATGTTGAAGAATATTGTCTGGGAATTGGTATAGCAGTGTATGTAACTATATTATTGCTAGTCAGACTTGGAGTGTGGTCTAGATCACTGAAAACAAATTAAAAAAGAATAAATTAATAAAATTACACAATAAGGACAATTTATTTTACATACCTTTTGGCACAACGATATATAATGACCAATAACAAACTGAATACAGTTACAAAGAAAATTATTGTGAAAAACAAAGTGCCTTTGAATGATTTATCATTACTGGTACTTGTGGTATGGCCCACATTTCTAATCAATGAGCAAGCCAAATAAGTTTCATCAGATCCATCAATGCAATGTTTCCAACCATCACACACTTCCTTAACTGGTATGCACACACCATTAGAAACGCATTGATATCTATCATGTGAAAGCAATCCAGATTCACAGCACCGAGATTCGTCTGAACCATCAGAACACTGTTTAGTACCATCACACACCCAGTTTCTATCTGAAAACGATCAAAGATATAACAATATTAACATATTTTTGCATTACGAATTGATTATTTTATGCATGTACACACCTATACAATGCCCATCTAAACATTTGAATTGATGTCTATTGCACTCTGAACAATTGACTTCATCCGAACCATCATAACAGTCTGTTTGACCATCACAGCGCCATATCAATGGCATACATTCTGCACTCAATGAATTGCATATAAATTGCTCGGGGCCACAAACAGGTACATTCACACATTGGCGGTCACTCATTATCAGACCTAGGGGACAAGAGCATTGATGGTGGTTGGACGTACTCTCATTGACTCCAGTGACAATGCACAAGTGTGAACACTGGCCATGCTTATTCATTGCACTACAAGGATGTAATGCTAAAATCTAAAATATTAAGTTGCAAATTATAGTAAATAATATTAACAAAAATTTAAATAAATATAAATATACAACCTAAAAAATATTATTAGAAACAATTTAACAAAATCAACAGAATAATATAAGAAAAATAAAACAAAATAAATATTTTATTACCTCGGGAGTGGGGATATAAATAGCAATTATGTCTGTTAAATGTGGAGTTTGATTCATGACAGTGCCTCCTTCAGTAACAAAACCAGTAGATTTATTAACTCTTTCTATTGCCTGTTTTTCTTTATCAATCCAATATAAATATGGTCCAAGAACAGCTATATTTGTGATAAGTGCACCATCAAATGAAATCAATGTTTTCCTAAAATAACAAATAAAAATTAAATTAAAATATATTCACTCAAATATTCTATAATATATTTAAAATGTTGGAAAACAACTAAAATGTATTTAAAATCAATTTTCAAAAACATCTTAAATTTAAATCAAACAACAAATATCAAGTATTTACCATTTTGTATTATAATAAAACTAATTTAATAATTTAATCAATCTGAGATAATAGTTAGTTACATTATTAAAAATTATTTTAATTGACTAATATTAGGAAATAAAGAATGAATTTTATGGGAACTATATGATGGTAAGAACAACAAAATGAATAAAATATCATTAACTTTTAAAACAGAACTTAAGCTTAACAGAAAATGATGCTTGTTTGTACTTAACACTAAATTTTAAGATCTAACCATTAAAATTAAAACAAAAATCAGGTGGGGATAATATTAAACTAGACAAGATATTATCCACACCTTTCAATTTATTAATATAATACTAGCTACAAGTCATTTTATAGTAATAGGTATTAAAAAAAAAAACTAATTATTATATTTTTATTTCATATAATATGCAAGAAAATTACTAACCTAAAATATTTTATTTCAAATAAAATTAGAATTTATAATTTTAAAGTACACATTATATACTTTTATTTATTTTTTAGCTAAAATAAATAAATTTTATTATTATATCTATTTTAGTACATAAAGAAAGTTTTAATTTGTTTGATTTGTTGGACAGTTACCATTTTTTTTTTTTTTTAATAGAATAGTATTTAAATTATCAAATAAGCAATTTTTATAAAATATAATAGTTAATATATTTTATTTATATTATTTAGGTAAGCTATTGGAATATTATTTACTATTAATAAAAATGTAATTTAAAATAAACACGAGTGTTATTACAACTCTTATGTATACAAAACATTTATATTTATTGTTTGTTTACCTTTGATAACCATGAAGATCACAAACATCTACTTTACTAGAGTATGAAAAATAAACCATATTTTGTACCCTGTCAACAGTAAGTGCTTCAAGAGATAATAAATCAGAGGCAATGATAACTCTATTATGACCATCAATACGAGATCTTATTACTCTGTGTTGACTTCCCAAATCAGTCCAATAAATAAAACTAGAATTTTTAAACAAATTATTCAATTAGAAAACTAAGAATCTTGAAAATACAAATTTTTACCCTTTCTCAGGATGTATAGCCAAATTTCTTGGTTTTTCCCCATCAAAACTTTTGAATATAGATCCTTGGAAGCTGCTATTTGTTAAACGAGTAACATTAATAGTATCTGTTAATGTACACGTCCAAAACAATAATCTATTATATGGATCCAAAGCGAGATCATATAAATTAAATGTATTGCCATTATTTCCAATAAACATATTCGGGCTTGAGCCATTCTCGTGACAACGTTTAATCATTTGTGATCTACCATCAATCTGCAAAATTTATAATTATTAAATTTAAGTTAAGGGTTCTTAGGAAATTAATAATTAATATTAAATAATTTTACCCAATAAATCATGTGTGATATTGGATCATATTCAACTGCTTTTACATGTTTCAATCCTATGACGGGGAGTGAAGAATCAGAAGAATCGTCTATATCCATTACCACTCTATAAAATGTTGTTTTCTGTGCCACAATCAAAAAACTATTTGGTGCTATAAAATGAATAAATAAATAAGTTTTTAATATTAAAAACTAAAAGTAAGATTTTGATAAATATTTTAAATTTTATCAAGTTTAAACATTATTTGTAAAATGAAAAAGAGGACTAAATATTGTGAAACCGTGATTTAAATATTTGAAGAGTTTTTTATTTGCATTTGTATTTAAATAATCATTATTGTCAAAAAAAAAAAAATAACAATGTATTAATATGAATTTATTAGTTTTAAGTGAATATTTTTCAAAAAAATTGTATTTACCAGAGCAAGTGTTATTTTTAAATAATGTGAAATGTGTTTCACATGAACAGTGATAAGACAATGGTTCATGATCTTTTGTTGATCCTTTTACAAGACACAATTGTTGGCATCCTCCATTATTTATAGCGCATGGATTTGTTCCAGTTTGACTTGATTTATCAAAGGTTATCAAATCCGTAACATGATCTAAATTTATTTTAGTTTGCTTTAAAATTGTACCACTTTGAATATCGACTTGGAAATAAGTTCCATTTGACCAATCCAACCAATATAATGAACCCTAAATTATTTAAAATATTTAATACCATAATAATTGACAATAAATTAAAATTGTTAAAAAAAAAATAGTTATGTAACTATTTTTTTACCCTGTAGTATGTTATTGCAGAAGGATAACCACCAAAAGGAATAGAAACAATTTTACTTTGACGCCTTCCATTCAAATCAATACTTTCAATGGATCCACTATTTGATGTCAATGTTGTCCAATATATCAAACCACTATCATAATCTGAAGTAATACTTATGACTCTACCAATTTTACTTATCAAAGAATGTTTCCCTTCACCGTTCATAGATGATTTATGAATTGAACCAGTAATGCCATCAAATTCACTCCAATACATAAATCTAATAAATAAGGAAAATATTATATGAATTAAATAAATATATATTATAAAATACTAACCCCTTTTTAGGATCAAGTAATAAATTTTTTGGATTTTTGATGTCATTCCAAAGTAAAACTTTACGCATAGTTCCATCTAATCTAGACACTTCAATTCGCTTAGTACCAGAATCACACCAATATAAGTTACCGCCAATCCAATCAACAGCTAATCCTATTAAAAATAATCAACATTTATTTGAATAATCTGTATATAATAATTTATAAATAATAATACTTATATTTAAACCTATTTTATAAACAAAAATATTGTGTTATACAGCTAAATACCATAATAAATGAATAAAAAATTACCTTCTGGAGATTGTAGGCCAAATGTAATAATTCTTTCTGCCATTGACCCATTTAAGTAAACTCTATTAATTGTTTTTAATCTGATATCAGTCCAATAAACTCGTTTATTCTTGATATCAACATCAACAGCACTATAAGTTTATAAAATAAATAATTAATATTTACCTGTATCAACAATTAAAATTTCAATTCCCAGTGGTTAAAAAATAAGCAAAAATAGATTTCTAAGCTTAATAACAAAATTTATTGAATTTGTTTTATAATTATTATTATATTATAATATTAAAATTATTATTATTTTTTTTTTTAATTAATCTTAAGCCCGGCAACTATGGCCATTAGCTGTTTGTAGATTTTTTTATAGTAGGTTTTTATTGTGGACTGAGGTACGGTTGATTATAACACGTTTTTGTGTGTGGCAAGGATTTGTTGCTATAAACCCAGGTGGTCACCCATCCGGGAACTAGCAACACCGGCCGATACGTACACTCGGAGCGTTTCCACAGTTGAGCGTACGACCGCGCCACACCAAGCCACTAATTAATTAAAATTATTTGATTGCATAGATTGTTTTATAATTTATTATGAAATTTCAATATATTTACTATTAAAATAAAAATCATAATATATTGTAATTAAAAAAAGGAAAAATTCAAGTTGAGTAAACTTACCATACTCATAATAGTTAATGTAAAAAATAAATTGGTAACTAATGGTGAGAATGGATAGAATAAATATAGCATCAAAATTAAAAAATATAAGATGATATAAATGTATACACACATTTTATCATGTAACTCCTGTTTGAAAATAAATTGCAAGATACTATTAAAAGTTGTAATAAACATAATGCAGTTTCTAGTTCATTAAATACATTTTAACTATATTTCAATTGACCCCATGACCTGTGTGCAAAGAGGTGTTTTTGGATCAACTCTAACAAATACCAACTAAATACTCATAATAATAAAATATACTTATATAGGGTGATTCATTAAGCAAAAAACACTTATTATCTCAAAAAATATTCACTTTTTTCAAAATTTTAGACCTATGTTGTTCTAGAATTATATAATTATTTAATATTTTTCTCCCTTATATTTATTAGGTAAACCACAATCAACTTTTGATTTTAAAATGACAACTCATACTAAAAATGTTATAATTTAATAATGCTTTTTTTCTTATAAATTATCATGTTCAAATTTTCATTTTAAAATTTTGAAAAAAAAATTTGAAAAAAGTGAATACTTTTGAGATAATCAGTGTTTTGCGTTTAATCAATCATCTTGTATAATGTTTTAGTTTTTTTGCTTATATATCTAAATATATAATAAATATATATATTTTTTTTTTTTTAATTACCTAGCTTCTTTTAATCCAGCTATAGGAATAATATCTGAATAATGACTATTTTCGGTACTTAATATTCCAATATGTTCAAATCGAGTAAATAGTAGAAATGATTCAGATAATATGCAAGTTTTTCCGTCCATAGCCAATTCATAATCTAGTCAATAAAGTAAAATAAATTAATGGTTACTATAATATAGTAATTAGTTATTATTTTTTTCATTGTCAATGCAATTTAGTTCAATAAGTTTCATAATTATACAATAATTACCTATTTCACATGCACAAATATAGTAGCCTTTAGGTTTATAAAAACAAAACTGACTACAATTTCCATTATTATCACCGCATGGATTGCCATTAAGAGGCTCCTTTAAGTTCACAGCTTTCACACCCATTAAATTTGGTAACTGATCTATAATAATTTTTCGGTCAGATCCAGTATTTTTATTAACTCTGTCAATTGTACGACGTTGCCAATCTGTCCAATAAAGGTAATCACCCAATTGAGTCAAACCAAATACATGAGGCAAATTTTCACTCACAAGCTCTTTACGGTTTCCTCCATTCATACTAATAACCTATAAGATAAAATATATATCAACAAAATACACAATGATATACTTAGTTTTGGTATTAGATAAGTTCATTTTTAAGAGTTTAAATATTTTTAACCTTTAACAATAAATTTGAAGTTCATACATTATTTCTATTTTATTTATTTTATTCATGTTCAATATTTGAATGAATATACAGAAAACTATTTACAAATTATGTCAACTATTGGTTATGAAAGTTATTTTGTTTTTGATTAAGACTATTACAATAAAAAATGTATTAACATACTTCTATTCTATCAGTTTTTGCGTCACAAAAATAAAGGTTTCTTGACTTAATATCCAAAGTTATTCCATTTGGCCATCCTAAATCTTCTTTTAGCAAAACTATTCTTTCATTTCCATCTAAATTGGAACGTTCAATTTTGGGTCGTTTATCATTCCAATCAGACCAAAATAGCCAACCTAATTCAGGTGCTACAGCAACACCTCGAGGTTCGAATAAATCATTAGCAACTATAACCTAAAGTACAAAAAAATGTAATTTGCTTTAAAATATGATTTGCATATATAAATATTAAAAATAAATTACCCTTCTGTGTTTTCCATTTAATCTAGCAACTTCAATCCTATCTGTTCCTGTATCTGTCCAATATATGTTTCTTGCAACCCAATCAACAGCTACTCCATCTGGATGGTATACTTCATTTGATATGACAACTCCTTGATTACTACCATTCATTTTTGCTCGTTGAATCATTTTAATCTATATTAAGAGATAATTTGTAATTATTTTAATTATAAGTGCAAACATTATATTTGAAATAATAAGTACTTCATCATCAGTCCAATAAATATACCCTTCAATAGGGTCATAATCAATGGCAATAGCATGAGCTAAACCAGTAAGAGGTATAGACATAATAGTATGATCAGGAGAATCTAATGATATTTGACAAATATCAGTTTTTTGCACTAGAAATAAAACTTCTTGGACACCTGCAAAAAGTAATGATTAAAAATAATATACAAAATATCAAAGTAGTAATTTTATTTAATTAGTAAAATTAAACAAACCTTCTGCACAATTATGATGATCTATAAGCTTTATTCCTGTGGAACAAGCACATGAATATCCAGGAGAATTTGGAGAAAGGAGACACAAGTCTGAACAACCTCCATTATTCTTATCACAAAGGGTAATTTTTTCTGGTTGTCGAGCAGCATTCCACACACGGATATCCATTGGTACATTATTACTATGAATAATTTCACGACTACTACCTCCTCCCCTACGATCTACTACATGAATTGACCTATTGATAAAAGAAAAATGATAAGTACAATACAATTATATATTTAATCAGTTTTATTAAACTTTCAAATTTTAAGCAAAAATAAATCATGAGATAAAAATAATAAACATATACTGGAAATGAAATAATTGTTTTTTCTATTCAATATTTTATTCATTATGAAGAATACAATTATTCTATGGATTATAATGTTTAAAATAAATTTTTTTTTATTTCTAAACCATAAAAAATAAATGAAATTGTACATGAACTGTAATTTTTACAAGTACCTACTGATATAATTGAATATTTAATTAGTTACTTAATTTATATACTTATAAGTTCTATACGTATACTTTAAATAGTGAAAAACAATTGATTTATTAAAATATATATTTTAAACAAACCATGTTTTCCAGTCAGTCCAATAAAGTCTATCTTGATATAGAGCAATACCATATGGATATGGTATTCCTTTTTCAAGAATAGTCTTTCTATTTCTTCCATCGTAATCCATTATCTAGATAGAACATATCAAAACAAATGTTTATTCAAGTACAAAAAACAAAATAAAATTACTTACGTCAATAAAACCAAGTTTTCCATCAACCCAGTAGATATGTTTGGTATGAAAATCTATAGTTAAGCCGTTTGGCCAAAATATGTTATCACTAACTATGACTTTTCGTGTAGATAAATCTCCATTCATTCCAGCACGCTCAATTTTCGGAACTTCACCCCAATCAGTCCAAAACATGATGCTGGAATAAAAATAAACAACAATAATAATAAAACTTATATTATACTTAGAAATATATGTGTAAAGATAAAACATACCCATCCATAGGAACTAAAGCTACAGCACGTGGTTGATCAATATCTTCCCAATATAGCACTTTTCTATGTTTACCATCTAACGATGCTACTTCAATTCTATTAGTATCTCCGTCAGTCCAATATATTTTTTTAGTAAGCCAGTCACAAGCTAAACCATCTGGTGTAATAATACCAGTATTCAATATTGCCACCTATTTTATAAAAATCATAAAATAAAATATTAAAACTATACAATATTTTAAAATAAAATTATGCAAAATATCAAATTTATAATATCATGTATAAATAATAATAGTCTCTCATTTATTGAGGAGTGTAGTCTGACCGAACCAAATGATAATCTAGTCACTGCCGAGGTTACTTTTATATGGGACATATAAACAGACTACACTACTACAGAATATAATATATATTTGATGTTATTAGTTATTAAGTTATTAAAATAAAATAAATAAATAGTTTAAATATAAAAATGTATGATGTACATAATTTTCAATTTTTAATTAAACGAAATAAAGTTTTTTACTTTGTTACTAGCGTGAGTTCCATTGTAAGAAACACATTGAATAGATTCTTGACCATGATCAGCCCAACATATCAAAGATCCTTTATAATAAAAATCAAGTGCACTTCCTTCTATAAGATCCTGAATATATAAGAAACAGTTAAAATATATTAAATAAATACATATTGTAAGTTTAACTGGGATCTTACTTTAACAATAACATTAATCCTGGTCATTTTTGACATATTCGCCATTCGGATATCTTTAGATGTTGTATATATCAAATTTGGATAAGCTAAAAAAAAATTGACAAAATTAATTTTATTTATGATATTTTTAATAAAATTAATGAGTTACAGCAGTACAAATCAATTGTTCAAATAAAGTTAATTGGTATATATATATATATATATATATATATATATTATTTTAGGTGTTTTAGAGTAACTATATTTTAAATAATACGTTTGCAAATTTATGATCAAAACACTAAATTATTAAATATAATCAAGCAAAATATTTGAACAGATTTATACTAATAATAAATATTAAATTATATAATTTGTCGGCTTAAAGCACACAAATGGCAAAAATGCATTTTTACTCTTAAAAATTGTATTTGACACTATTAATGAATTTTGTAAAAACTAAAAAAAAAATAGCTTTTAATTAATAATTTGATGCTTAAAACCCCTACACAAATTATCGATTTCAAGTTTATAAACTAGATGATGTAATAAAAAAAAATCTAAATTTTGCCATTAATGAGTTTTTATTCTAAGCCAACAATATATTACATCACAATGCTTAAAATTACATTGTTCCCATTCTTGAAAAAAATTTAATAGAAAATATTGAATCATGATAAAAATATTATTTATATTTTACTAGCCTAAGCCTATGCATTAACTGCTCGTAATATTTATGGAATCTTAGCTAATTGTCTTTTAGTATATATCTGAAAACTAAACTTAAATCAACAAATTAAATTTGAAGGCCTAAAAAACATATAATATCATAACCACATTTACAATTTAGTGGTCGATTTGTCATGGTTATGTTTAAAACATATGTAAATACCTATATTATAGTATTTTAATATGTTTTATACTTAAATATTATATTAAAGTAATGTTAAAATGTTGCATTGAAGAAAAATTTAATGATATTATCATTAACATAATATTTGAAATAATTTATTTACAAATAAATGTAAATACTTATTTATGTCTATTTTTATTCTTTTATCAAAAATCACACAAAACGAACACATAATCAAAGTAAATAATAATACAAAGAAACAATTTTATTAAATTAAATATGAATATTTTGATTTATATACATGTAATACCAATATAATTTATTTAAGTTACAGGTGGGTGTTATACTGCTATTTTAACAAGTTGTATGTGGTTTCATAAAACCTTAGGGCTTCTATGTTAGGTACTTTGTAATTTTAATATAAAATACATTAAAATAATAATAATATCAAAAAACTTAAGTACAATTAATAACACATAAACCAAAATAAATCTAAATTCTTATCAAAAATAATCTAATTGATACATTGAAAATCAAAATTTAAATATTTATTAACTGACACAGTGGTATTATAGAATGTGAGAAAATATGTGATTAACACTAGTGTCTTGATCATAATTCATAGAATATAATATTATAATATTGAACAATATTGTGCAACATTAAGCAAAGTACGAATGACATGTGACAGGATTATTCGACTGTTATTGAGAACGCTACGAAAACCACCTGTCTGAGTCTACATTCTGCATGGAACACAAGCACTTATTTTGTGCGTAAAATGATCGGTGTACTATTTGATTTAATTCCATGGGCGCAACAACAGGTACCTATCAACATGTGCACTAGGAACTTGAAAAATATTCCAACGAGGCGTGTCATTTCACGTGAGAAAATAAATAAATAGAAATCGAAAAATGTCGGCGAATGGCGAACGCATCTCGTAAAGCATTCAAAGCCTAAGGAAATTCATAAAAAGTCGCGACAATGACATGATGAAAGTATTAACGAATGGCAACGATGGCGGTATGCGACGGTCGCGTGCTGCGATGAAAACGACGAGATAATTTCATCGAAAACCAAGTCGGCAGTAGCGTCTTACGACACTATAACTTACCGTTCACGAGCGACATCATCACGGTGCAGCACAGCGTTACGAAAATCCATGACGACGTCATCCTGGAGCATTTCACGGTGACTGGTGTTAGGGACGTCGCAGGTAAAACGATGGTGTTCTCGCTCGGAGCGTTTACTGTGTTGTTATGATCGGTAGTGACGGTAACAACGGCGGCGGCGGCGGCGGCGGCGGCGGCAGCAGCAGGAGCAGCAACAGCACCAGGTTCACGACGGGCGGTCGTCCGGCGGGACAATGGCCGTGCTGCGCATCGTCTTCGATATGGAAGCGGCGATGGGTCAGCAACTCGGCCGACGGATTTTCGTCGCGCGTCCGGCGTCGTCATCGGCATCGGCGTGTCGGTGCGGTAAATATTGTCGTTGTCGTTGTCGTTGTCGTCGTCGTCACTATCATATTTTCGGCAAACGCAGTGTTAGAAAAGCGGCGGGTAAAAACACGCGACTGTGTGCTCGTGCGCGTGCGCGCGATCGTGTACCTGTGCGTGCGGGCGCGCGTTACGGGGAGAAAAGAAAATATTTTCGCCCGAAGGGGTGGGTGGGGTGGCCACTGACCAGCGGGGTTGACGAGAAAGAAGTTTCAAACCTCCACTTGAACCAAACCATAGAACAAATCGAACGAAACCGGCTCGCGGCTACTCGAACAACTCGATTCGTACGGGTGATCGCGGCGTGCCGGCGTACCCACGATTATTTATTATTGTTATTCATTTTTATATTGTTGTAATATTATCGTGATGGTCAGCATACGCACGCGTTATCACCGCCGTAAACAAACGAGCATGTTGTGGATGATGGCCGGTGACGATAACGATGCCTACCAACACGAGGAACGCGAGAAATTTTTCGCTCTCACCGCGTCGGTTCGCAGCGGGACGCCCGGCCGGTGCGCTGCGTTGCGCGTCACGTTTCACCTTACCGCACACCTGTCGATTGTTTACCGTCCGCCACTTCCCCCGCCGTCTATCCCGCTCGACGCCTATGACAAAGGACAACACCCGGTTGTCAAACCACCGTTTGGCGCAGGTGGTTTTTATATTTCTCTGGACAATGGTAGAATAATATAACGATATGTCCCTGCGATTTTTGTTAACCATTTCAGACCGTGTTTGCAGTCCCACTGCAGATTTACTCGTTGTAATTGACCGTATATGGTCGCTAATTACTCATTAACCATACCAAGTATACCGTATGGGTTCTACCGGTTACCTCCATACTCACCGATGCTGGTCAAACCAATTACAATTGTTGTAGTACTATATAGTACTGCACAATATAATAGTTGGTATGTTTATGGTATTCACGGGTTAAATGGGCATCTGAGATTATTCGTTTTGGTATTATAACAAAATAGGAAAATCGTTTGATGAGAAATCGTTTGTTTACGCGTCCTATTTTCCTATTTTGTAAAAATTCATAAAAATTTTCAGACGTTCAAAAATAATATTTGTTTGATAATTATGCTTAACTTTTTTTTTTTAAATCTATTAATGAAGACATATGAGGAATCGCTTATATTACATTTTTAAATTCTAGATATAAATTTCATAAAAATTCCCATTATTCCTTAATTTTTTTTTCCTAAATATTTTTAAAAATATTGGAGATTTTCAATTTTGACCTTTCAAAAATACAAACTAGATCTACTCTCAAGATGAAAATCGAAGTTTTTTTTCTTTTACTTTTAGTGTACAATCACAGACAAAAAAAAATCATTTGTGAAAATTAAATTATACCCATTAGAATATAAAATGCAAAATATCTATACAATTAGCACAAATAAAGCTAATATATTTTTAAAATTATATCACGGATTAGTAAATAATGATATGAATATTTGGTAAAAATGTCAAGTCTATAATGCAAAAAAATAAACATAAATCTTCATAACTGCATATTAGATTTTATTATGCAATTTTCGAATTTTGCTAGAACTCCTCTACTTCCAGAGAAGGTTTAAAATAAAAATAATTTTTCAATTAAAAACCTCTTTAGAGGTCAAATTAAAATTCAAAAATTCTCTAGCAAAGTAAGTTTATGGTGAAAAAAAAACCAAAATATTTTATGAAGTATATACACGAATACCGACTGTGAATAGTTTAAAAATGTTGGAGGTCAACAAGCCCTCGAGCTGATCGCTAATTCACTATAGGTACTTTGTGATTTAAGTTGAATAATATAGTAAGTTTAAAGTGCATAAACTATTAACATATTTATTATTATTTATAATATATACATAAATATCAAATGTGCGAGATACCTTTATTAAACTACACCTATATATACATTGTTTTTTAATTATTTTAGTATCTACAATGGAAACCATATGCAATTACAACAGAATTGATCTGGATTTTATCACCGACGCTCTTCTTCTCTGTCGAGATACACCAAAAGTGTACAAGGCGAAGCAGCATTAACAAGCATCGAAACCGAGTAATATTATTGAAAAAATGTATTTATTAATTATTATCAAATAACGATATCAGTATACAATGGACTATGGATGACATGTGCTACAATAAAATATTACTTACTATTAGTATTTAGTAAGTATAATAAATACCTATCAAACATGAACACGTTATATTATGATGATTGTACGACCTTTAATATACGCGCATACCGATAAGATTTAACGAATAAACGGATGTCGGGAATCAGGATACCTGTTATTATAAATACGTCTTAGAGTAAATAATATATTTTGTTTACTGAATTATTATTATTATTTATTTTAATTTATATTAATTATAAACTATTATATATTATACTATATTCTAACTATTAAGTAAATAAAGAAGGTGGCAAAAATTAAATGTAAATAAAATTATTATATAATAATATTATAACTATAAATATAGTTAAAAGAGTCGTATACCATCTTATTTCATTTATATTAGGTACATTTTTAATAAGCTGTGGTAAAAATTATCTATGATACAAATTGCCTAAATCGGTGATACTCGTTTGCACACAGTACACAATTTTTTAACTGGAAACTGACAACCCATTTGCGTACATCGAAAAACGTGAAAACTAGCTAATACAAATTTTAACCTGAAAAATGACGACTCGTTTGCGTACAACTATTAAATTAGACTTATATTGTAACTTGCAGTGCCTATTTAATAATGATACGATTTACCTTAAACATTTCGATAAGATACACGAAATCTCAAAATTTTGATGTTATGGGATATGTTAGAAAAAGTTATATATACAAATGACTAATAAACCCCTTCAAATAAATGTTTTCCATGCTGATTTCGAAAATGCCGCTCATAATGCGGTATTAAAAAAGTTTCCAAATTATGAATTAGTTTGTTGTAATTTTCATCTTGGACAAAGTTGGTATTGCATATCCAACATAATAAATTACTTTCAAATGAATATTTAAACAAATCATCAGAAATTGGCACGTGGCTTAAGTGTTTTTTTTTTTGGTTAAGGTTATTTGCCACCAAATGAAATCTTGGACGGCTTTACGGATTTGTTATCAATTGCGCCTACGACTATGTTTATGGAATTCACAGATTATATTCTGGAAAATTATATTTTGCTCGGCTCTGATTTTCTTCCAGTTATGTAGGCAAGTACACCAAATAATAATAATAATAATAATCTAAAGACAACAAATGGCGTAGAAATTTTTCATCGTCATTACAATAGTAAATTTTACTCGCCACATCCAAATATCTACATAGTTATAGACACAATATTACAAATTCAATCAGAATCAGATTTAAAATTAAATTCAATAAAGAAAAATATTGATAATGTTCAGCTAAAAGACACCATAAATAAATAAAATTTTTTAGACAAATGTTTCAAATAATTATATAACAAATATATAAATAAATTTGAATATTTAAAACAAATTGGCACAAAATATTATAGCTATAAATTAATTTAATTAACGATAAATAAGTATTATATTAAAATTAAAAAATATAAACATAACATTCAATTAATAAAATAACATGACAAATTCAATTTAAATTAAATCAACAAAAAGACATTTTTAATCACACCTGTTCTATACATATAGTCATAAGCCTGTACAAATGAGAAGGAAAATGTTTGAAAACAATCTTAAATATTATTTTTGTAAGTTCTTTTGGGTTTTAGTAGACTTTTGCTATAGTTTATGTACGCAAACGAGTCCAACCTTGGCCATTTATCGCAGGTATTAAAAATTCGTGTGCACAATTGAGATATACATTTGTACGCAAACGAGTCGCATAAAAGGTTAAATGTACACAAATGGGTATCGCCTATCTAAATATTATATAAATGTTCTTATCATAGGTATATAATATGATTTGTGGTACGAGCAGATCAACTGCGTGCTCTTATAATCAGTAACACCTAATAATATACTGTACATTTGTAATTGTACATTTATGTAATATACAAATATAGGTGCAATATTATCTGTCTTATTGGTTGGGTTAGGTATATTATTTTTTATAAAAGATAAACTTTTGACCCAACCTGTTCTTTGACCTTAATTTATATTATAAAAATTAAATGTGTACCTATTACCTAATACTATGTACATAAAATATAATGGCTGATACTGTAAGTCAGAGAAAATTAGAAAAAAAAGTGTGGATAAACCAAAAAGAATTCTGCAAAAAAAAAAAATGATTTAAAAAAATATTAATTATTATACAATATAATGTTATAATATATCATTATTAATTATATTTATAATTATCATAACTCATAACTATAATTATACTGCTATCATTCTGTTAAAATTATATAGTTCGTACACAATTATTAAAGAAAAATATTTTATTATTTATTATTATTAATTATTCCTTTTATTGAATATGTTTTAATCGCTCTGTATACTTAAAATAATAAAAATATGTTTATCATTTAAAATAAAAATTAAGTAACTACCTAATTTACCTATTTGTTTAATGTTTCAATTAATTTAGTATATTCATATATTACTAGAATCTTGTAGTTATTACTTATTTAATTTTTAATTTGTAGTATTTATATTTCGTAAAAAATGGTTTTAACAACCATTATCAACTATAATATGTTGTAAATAGTACAAAATAATCTGTTTAAGATAAACTAACTAAAATGCCTTACAATAAAAAGGATCAACTTTTTATTGCATTCGCCAGAATAGTTTGGTTCGATATATTATAAGTATTCAATAAAATATGTATTTTATATTTTTTGGAATAATCTTGTATAAATAAAATTGTATTTTTAGTTTTTAGTAAATGGACTATGATAGATCAACAATTTAAAAATTGTATTAAATATTATTTGTATTTTCAAATAATCCTTTATATTATTATATTATTATATTACAATACTAACATGTGGGTACCTAAATCAAGTACAAACTATAATATTAAATAAATAGGTATTATATTTGTTTAGAAAACTTGCTGTATTCGACTTTGCCCTGGTTAAAATTAATCTATCTTTCTATTGTTATCTGTTTTGCTTTAGTTGAAATATATAATACAAACATTGAACACAATATTACAATGATTATGCTTATGAATTTCTATTTCTTAATTTTAGACATATTTTTGATGCATATAGAAAAATCTGGAGACAAACTCAACAAATGCTTAAAAGCTGTCATAAATCCAATATCGTTAAGATTGGTTTTCGTCTTTATGTGTATTCATTAAAAATATGACCAGAATAGTTGAAATTAACGAATCGTTGAAATTATGTTCAAAAGTATTTTATTTTAAGATTTGTTTTTAAAAAATATATTTGTAAACATTTTTATAGTTATTTGATATTTGATATTTCTACTTACTATAATAGTAATATAATCTGTAACTAATGGCAACCATTTAAATAAATAAAAAAATATTGGATCTGTGTGAGCCAAAATTAAATTCATGCGTGAGTCACCATATAGCGACCTATATGAGTTAAATGTTGTAAAACGAAGCTACAAACATCCCCTCGTGTCTCACAAGAAATTTATTGATATCATTTTTATTGAAAACGGTCCAGTTGTTTTTTAGTCTAAAGAGGACAAACAACCATAGAAACATTCATTTTTATTCACATATATCTAGATAATAGTATAATAACATTAATAACTATATTATACGAAACTAAAATATTTATATTTATAATTTTAAGTAATAAAAATATTACATCTCTATATATTAGTTATTAATTGTTATATATTATTGATATATTATACACATATTCAATGTATTCGAAATAAACTAAATATGAACACCTAGCCATACAAACGTCTTTTTATTTCTTTTGTAAAAGTACCAAGTATATAAATAAGGTGTCTGAATTTAATCTGCCATATTTTTAAACATTTTAGATTTTGAGCAGAACGATGAAAGTATTAATTTTACAATGTTGTGTGTTTTTTTATTTTTTTTTTTTTTT
>JACXSJ010000047.1:0-10922 GCA_014851325.1 Pentalonia nigronervosa
CGCCATGTATAGCTCCGGCATTATTATTATTATTATTTTTTATTTAAATTTAAAATTATCAAAATCAAAAATAAATTTGGAAACCACTGGAAAGCTCAAAAAAAAATGTTAATTTAAAAGGTAACACGAATTGCGTCCCGGACGCAATTCGTTCAAAAAGGTTCGTATACCTGTTTTGGTACGCAATTCGTGTGCACCGAAAATGACGACCAAAAACATTTTTTAAAAAAATATAGTTTTGTTGTTAAAATTATTATTTTTCATTGATAACTTTAAATTAAGTAAAAATAATATTTTCAAAAATGTTAAAACATTTTTTATATTATAAGGTAACACATACATACATATGCTATCTCATATACTACTGAAATTTACAACCTTGTATATGAAATATGTATTTTATAGTTATTTTAGACGGGCCTGAGTATTTTTGATGAAACACGCTATATAAAGGTCATTAGTCAATAGTATGTTTTGAATTTGCATCGTTCGTCCCGCTACATTCGCATAGGAGCCATAATTACGATTTTCGTGGGATTTTAACCCGATTAGCCTTGAGACTATAATAATATTTTCATTGATGTTCGCCTTATTTGATTTGGTATAGATGACAGGAATAAACAAACATTTAATACCTATAACATTATTCCGTTTTTGGTATTGTAATTTTATTATATAAATTAAATACAACACTTGTATCTTATTCTTCCCGAATAAAAAATTATGACTGAAAGTCTGTTTTGTATATCTTATAAAGTTATAAAAATTAAACTATTTAGCTATTTAGTGTTATTTTTTTTGAATATTTAATTTTACAAATTGCACGTACCTCTTATCGTCTAGAAATGAAACTTATATTGTATTTTTTATAAATATCAAAGCTTACCTGAAACACAAAAATACATAAATTAATTAAACACAATAATAATTTAGGACACATTTGTACGTACATATAATAATATTCATAAATCTAAAATCATAATACATTTTATTTCATAAGACCTAGTGTGTTTTATTAAAATAGAGTAATATTATAACATACGATACTGGTATTAATTATATAATACTACCTACTTATTTAAATGTCCAATCAAAATTATAGAATTTTAAAACGTGTTCATAAAAACGTAAGTTAAATATTAATTTACTACCTATATGATACCAACTGTGTTTTGACAATAATTATATTATTTGATTTTTTTTTTAAAAAAAATTTCCCTTTTTAGTTAAATATATTATACCACCATACATAATTTTGTGTCAAAATAAATTAAATTATGTTTGATATATTGGTACTTCCAGTACTAAGACTCAACAAAAATAGAGGTATAAATACATACATAAACACCACTTTTCTCTCTATAATTTCTGTTTTACTGGAAAGCGAGTCAAAGCACCAAAGAATAAACAGTTGAGAAGTTTACGTGTAAAAGAGTAACAAAAAAAATTCGAACATTTATGCATACAACATTTTGTAAGACTAGTATTTATAGTTGGATGAGTACACAATCGTTTTGGTCGGTAATGTGTATATTTTGTAATTTTTTATTAACACGTTAAGAATATATTATACAGATGTACGCGTATACAACGACTATAAATATTTATAAATTCATGGTACTCACCACAACACAGGTGTATAAAAATAAAGTATATTGCACGGTATAAAAATGCCAACCCTTCCTGTTTTTTTTTTTTTTAAAAAACGATTGCGTGACTTTTATGAATTATTACCGGACAGGTCAAAAAGTCAGCAGTGTTTTTTTTATTTTGTTTCTTTTTTTCCGACGTCCAGGATCCTCTCCTTTTAATAAACGCGCGTTTTACACTTGGAGTAGTTCATTATTCTTAGTTTGAGTTTTTGACACAAGTCTACTTCCGAGGCTCCAGGGAAAATCTATCGTCCATTCTAATTGCGGTTAGAATAGAAATAAAAAAAAACTCAGAGAAATAATACAAGTTTCAAATACTCGAGATATTGTTATTTGGATTAACTACATGTTTATTTTTCTTACACATAAAATGAGAAAAAAATAATGATTATTTTTTTTCGTGATAGCTGGTATCTATCAGCTATTGTCTTGTAATGACATGATATTTTATACTTTCTTCTAAAGAATTTCCACATTTCAATCTCACTAACTGTATTTATAAAATAACATCTAATCTATTGTATTATACCAGTTCATCATTCTTTATACACACATTTTAATGACAATATTCGTTTTAAGTAAAAATAATTACAACACACAATATTATTGTCTGTAACTTAATCATTTTAACATTTTATTCAAAGTTTTTACAGTACAGATATAATCAATATTATTAATTTGTATAAAATATTTGTACTATTTCAACCATTTTATCGTCTATATTGTTTATATGCTAAAGATAAATATGATTTTTTTTTTGTTTTTGTAAGTCTTACAACGGGTTGAGGTCTTGCATAAAATTGTTATATAATTTTTATGTAATCTTACATGTTCTAATATGTTGATTCTACCCATTCCATCTACTAGTAATAACAATATTATCAAAAGTTCTACGACAAAACTTATTTTGCGTGTTAAGGAATTTATTATTTAATAAGTACAAATTACAAATTGTAAACTCTATAAATACTGTATATTTTTTAATAGATACTCGACAATAATAATAATTCAAGTCACTTGATATGTACAACAATAATTAGTATAAAAATTATATCCGGCACGATGCATAATGATGAATAATAATACGAGTAAATATTTATAAAACATTTCGTTCCACACGACGAATTATAATTTATACAACTGGGTATACATATTTTGGCAAAGACGTTAAGTTCCATAACGTTTGTTTGTGTGTGTGTGTGTGCTCTTTTTGAACTGTATTGGTTTACCTTGGTAGATCCTAATGTAGTAAAAGTCCGGGTAAGTATATTCTTCCAGCTAGTATATAAGTTCGTCCGGGCGGGTCTTACATCAAAGACTAAAAGGAGTTTGAGGTGACAGTGACGGTATCAGACCCTCTTATATAGGTATAAGTTATGTAGACCACTTTGTCGGTCGGAAAGGGTAAACTATAGTTATAAACTTTTAAGCATAGATGTAAAATAAAGACTAATGCCGCCCCCTTTTTTAAGTGTAAAACTTCTTGTTTTAAAAGAGAAACACCCTTTTTATGAATTGTAAATATATGAATGATTTGAAAGTTTTAATATAAATACGAGTACCTATAACTAAATTGCAATTTGAACTAGTAGTTTTCATGTTACTTAACTTTGTTTACTAATAATAATAAGTCGTCCGTAATAGGTGTAAACAAGATATAAAAGCATAGATTATTTGAATATTATTGTGATTAATAATAATTTATTTTAAAATTTGTTAAATTATTATCTGAGTACAATAAGTACTACCTAGATTAAATATTACATCTGTTTTATATTTTTCTATTGACTAAATTGTATTCTGACACGGCGTGATCAGTAAATGACAGGAAAAGGTGATAAGAGTGATAAGGTTTACTCAACACTGTTGATAATTTCTTATTACTTAATAACTCTGTAATTCGTAAATAATGGTTCTAATTTTGATTTAAATATACTAACATTTTTAAAAAATAATTCGTTTGACAAAAATCGAAGTGAGCATGCTTAGTGAATCATCATAAATATTAAATATATAAATTAGTAGGTAAAATGGTTTCATTGGAGATACTCTATGTTGAATTACGTCATCGAGTTTTACAAACATTTAGCTTGATTACATATTATTATAATGCGTTATACCACACATTAGGTAAGTAAATCTAAAACCTGTAGTTGTACCAACACAAAATACAATTTACCGCCCATCCCTCCACACCTCGAAAAAATCGTGTGTATTGATTACGGAGACATGGGCAGATGCGAATTCCGAGAAGAGTTAAAACTGGTGCGTACGCAAAGTGAGGGGGGTCGTCCACCATTCAGACAACAGAAGTTGCCAACACGCCAACACTTATTTAAAATGGATCTTGAACCCACGAAACCAATTTGATGATTTAGGCGAATCATGCGCCAGAAATCAATATTGTCCAATGATTGATCAGTATTGATTTATAACCGCCACCAACACTGTTATCAGCACGGAAAAATACACTGTAGGGTTTTCTTTTTCGAATTACGCGTATATAATTTTATTCTTTTATTATTTTTTTATAAATCAAGAAATGCCTACTGTCCTTGAATTTTATATCCACTTCGGAAAATTAACTGCTTTTATTCTCCACCCGCTCATTTAGTACCATGACGACTCTTAGAAAACTACTGCCCCCCCCCACCATTATAAAATAGTCTGCTTTTGTAAAACAGTATATTGTATACAACACGTACATATCTTTCAACTTCAAACGTTTTCTCTTGCATAATATGAAAACTGTTCCATATTCATTTAATTTTATTTTTCATACGACGCATCAGATTCTTTTTAAACCACTTTTTTTCTAATGGTCTCTTTTTAATCATGTTTACAAAATGCTCGTCTACTAAATATAAAATTTATTTTTTTCTGAACACACCAACATTTAATTTATATGAGTTTATAGTTATTAATGTTCAACACAATTATTCTTTCTTCTTGTCTAGGATGTCTAGGTTAACAATAGATATTAATCCATTGTAAATTTCTGTTCATATGTGATTACGTTAACATAGATCGAAAGAACGCCATTTATTAAACATTGTTTGAGATCGAATTTATTAAGAACAAACCCGTATTAAATTTAATTTCAATTATTTTTATTTTGATTATTTACAATAAACAAGTAAATATAATTTTATATACAGAATTTCAAATTGAACGAGTGTTCAACTCCTATTCACGATTCTCATATACATCATTTTGTAGAATAATCAATGATTTGTATGTACGTCAAAAAATATAAAATCAAATGTACTATGATCAAAATAATTTCAAACAAAAAGTGAGTAGGTTGTAGATAAGTATAAAAATAAAATAATAATGACTAAAGTTAGAGTGTTAATGACTATTGCATTTTTTCCCTTTAATTTTATACAATGCTATCTTAGCTGAAAATTTGTTTTATGCTCCCTTAATTCAGAATATTCTAATTTTATTTTGCATTTTTAGACATTTTTAACTATAAATGCATTTTTTTTGTAGTTTTTATATAATGTGGGGGCATTTTTCTCAAATTTTAAATTTTAAAGAAAATTTGTATAATATTCAAAAAAATAATTTTATTATTATTGTGGAATTTTTATTGTGATTAAATTTATCGTGTACTGACAAAATTTACCGTTTGATTGTTATACATTTATAAAATAAGTGCTCTTTCAAACATACACCGATCGTACACCCTTATCGAGTATTATATTTATTAATTGTATAGAATATGAATATCAATGAGAATATTTTTAATATAATTTTTTTATTTCTATTTTACTTTTTAATTTATTTTTCATAATTTTATATAATACTTAAAATTTAAATATATACTATTATCTATTAATATTACAATTCATATTTTAAATTACTTTGCGCCCATTATCACACCGATATCTCTAATAAAAACTATTATTTTTAAATACAATTTTTTCACTTATTTATAGAGCCGATTGAAATTTGATACAAATGGATAAGAAAACGATAATAAGTATATAATTCAAAGTTTATATAATAATATGAAACAATTAATGTGATTAGGTACCCAACAATTTCTAATAAAAATATTGGTTACGACTTTAATATACCACTATTGTAATTAAAGGCACGAATCAAGTGTTCTGTTGGTTTTTTTATTTTAATTTAATTACCGATTTGTGAGTAATATAATAATTTGTAAGAAACCCACGTACCACTAAAGGAGTCGGTTATAGCAGTTTGATGAAAATAAATTAACCAATAAATTTCTTGTCCATTAATTTAACTCGGATATCCAATTCACGTAATCTGTGCGAGTATTTCGTATCTCCAGGGTTTACCATAAACTAGCTTTCAATTAACATAAATTAACGTTGAAGGTAGTACGGGATGAACTTATGTGATTTCAAGAATAACCAACTCAATGCTGACATCTTCGTGTTCGCTTTACAGCTAGTCACACGAGTTGACTGAAATAGTTAAATTATTATATTATTTTAAAACGTGCATGTCTATAAACATTTAGTACATTGCACAAATGAGTAGGTAATGGTTTATATTTTTTGATATTTTTTATACACATATTTTGTCTTGCGATTCGTTCGGAAAGGTTTCGATTTCACCGAATCGCCAGAAAATTGTTGAAACATTCTCCACCGTACTTGATATTTGACCCCACCAAGTAGTTTAACGTCATTATCAATATTATTATGTCATGAAGCACGTTATATATTAATTTTAGTTGATATAATAATTTGTATTATACATACCGGGAATAGAAATAATTAACTGATATTTGTTTAATGTTACAATTAGGTTATCAGTTATATAAAATAATTTGTTTATGGAATTCTATTTAAAAATGTTTGAATATAATTAAAAACAAAAAGTGTCAAAAGTTCTTCACATAAATTTACCTAATAATTTAAGTTCTAAATTTAACGAATTGTGGATACAATTTAAAATGCTAACTATTTAGAAACAAATATCTATTTATTCTAATACGATAAAAATTCTGACTAGCGTGAAATTCACCTACTGGCTGATGATTATATGCATCAACAGTTTTTTATTATAATTATTTTATTATTGATACTTTATTTAAATACATTTAAAATAGTTCAGACCGTTCAGTCAATAGCAAAACATCAATGATATTGATAATAATATAAATTTAAAGAAGCAAAATAAAAGATTCCAACATTTTACTGTTTATTATACAAAATGTTCAAAGAATTAAGAAAAAATTGCTTTTTTTTCATTCATAATGAACATTTTTAAATTCTGATTTTTGAATATTAACAAGCATCTAAAAATGCATAATTTAAAAATATTTTTCAAAATATCCCCTCCCCTGCGATTATTTTTAGTGCTAGGGATATTAATTTTTGATTTTAAATAGAAACTATTTTTTCTACATATAATATAGAAATTTAAAAAAAATAATAATAATAATAATAATATAAGTTAAAATTTCAAGTTATTTTAAAATATGCCCAATTTATTTAAAAAAATAATAGTCTACTAAAAATGAAAAATCAAAGCTGTTATTAAAGTTATTTGTAACCTTAATAAATAATACCTCCAGATAAAAAAAAATGTATTTTAATTTTCTGAATAAAATTCAAAATCAATTAAAATTATTCTTGTATTATGATTTCAAAAAATGCATTCGTAAAAAACAAACAAAATGTAATCTGTTGGAGGTGTTTTTGTTAATTTGTTCGATATCTTAATAAACCAGTTATTATAAGCATTTATGTAGCAGACTATTTACTATTTAATACGCATTAGTATATTACATACTGATTACATTACTTGTAATAATAATAATAACTTCCAAATATTACCATCAAACAATATAGAATAGACCAAATTATTTTTTTTTATTGATCAACTGATCAGGCATCCATAGGATATGAATTATTAGACTCTAAAAGTTGAAACCGTATTCGTAATCTGATAGAATGTTGGCAGCGTGTATCCCATTTTATTATGAAATTATAAAAACGGATAAAATACTAGGCGATGGCCGTATTTATTTATTCAAATTTTCAGACTTCAGTATTCTTGACTCTTGTGTATGTTGTTAGTTTTTGTTGTTTAACTCGTATTAACTATTTTTAATATAGTTATAACTTATTTAAATTTGTTAAATAATTTTTTATATTGATATGATACATTTAGTCGATAACATAAGCCATACCTTTTTGATACCGTGTCCAAGGCAGTAGTCACCCGATTTCGCCAATTCACGCATTGTCTATACCTTAGATAATGTACTATGGATGTAGTCATACACGTATATGTATGCACGTGTAATAAATTTAATGCCAAAATGACTAAAAAAAGCTAGTGTCTTGGTTATTAATGTGCATGCGTGAATGACTGATAATAAAATATGACGTTTGATTTACATTTACGTACATGCGCATGAACATTGGAGCTCTACTGCTCTAGGTTTATTATGGCATCAACAATTAGATTGATGGCTACATCCATAGTACATGATGGGTACGAAGTAGTTTTCAGAAATATGATAACAGACCCGGTACAGTAAAAATTGTGGTGCTGTCAACTTAATAAGTGAATACGATATTTTAATTTTTTAATAACTTGACACTTACTTACAATCATATACCTTATATTAATAGACAGAGTATCCTTGGCCGGCGGGGTTGGGTGGTACGATCATAATAAATTGTGTTATAGTGGTGCCATCACAAGTAGCATAAATAATTGTTCATACACATTTTTCATTCACATATACGGATCACACATAACATTATATTAAATGCAATTATTACTAACGATTTACATATATGCATGTATGGAATTTTATAAGGAAAAATTACATTCCGAGTTTATAATTTCCAAGAGTTTTAAAACGTGATAAAATTATTTTAAGAACCAAAATAATGTTATAATTTCTATCAAAACTCTTCCGAATCTGGAAAAGGTATCTTTAAGCATGAATAATAATAAATAAAAACGACTTTTAACATTGCTATTATTTCTCTACTTGAATTTTGAACAAAAAATTTATTTAAACTTTAAAAATCGTATATATTTATACTTGAAATTTCAAGTTATTGATAAAATATGTACGAGTATTGTTTAATTATGTAACTAATTTTTAATAATATTGTAAAAGTATTTTTAATAGCTGCAGAGAACTAACATTAACTATCGGAATTTTATAGTAGAAATTGATAACTTTTATTTTTTTTTTTTTTATATATATAATGGTCAAATTTTTAGTGGAACACAAAATTAAATTTATCTCAATTATTCAACTTTAGTACATCAAACTGGATGGATGGATGATAGCAAATTCATTTTAAAGATTTATTAAAAATGTTATACTTGTTGGACGCTAGATACAATAAGACTAGACAAACTAAGTTTCACATTCAACCACAGTCCATGATTCTCTTTCAACTGCCAGTCCACGGTGCACTACACTTGAGCACCCATCAAGAAGAGAACACTTTTCTGTTTAATCGTTCGCAAATTTTCTTATCAAATTCGATACAAACCCACTCACTACCAACGCTTCTAGCGGAGCCTGTGGTGTACTATACCCGTGATCATGTACAATGACAACTTTGTATACAACTATAGTACACCACATATTCCGTTGGAAGAGCTAGCAGTAAGTAGATTTTTATTTATTTTGATAAGTGCACTCTTAATCGTTTTTCTATGCAGGCATCTATAAATCTTCACGCAACCCTAGTATCTATAGCATAGACAATGATCAATAATACATTTTATACGTTAGCTATAAAAAGAAATTGTAACGTTTCTAAGATATAGGTGATTAGCACGGATCTTCCGTACTAAACCGCGTTATCGTTGATTTACGTTTTGCAATGAATTATAAAACCTCAAGCAGGACAACATTGACAAGCTGTTTAAAATATTTAAAATCTACAAATAAATTAAATGAAAATTGTTAACAAAAGAAAAAGAAAAATTATCAAATAAAAATATGATTAAATTATACGAGCTAATACTGATTTAAAACCAGTTAATTGAATAAATTTAAAATATTGTGTAACTATTTGATTAAGTAATTTATAATTTACCTAGCATCACAAGGTAATAGATAATGCGCGAATTGGTAAAATCAAGTGACTATAGTCTTGAACACGGTCCCTAAGAGGGAGTGGCTTACATTATCGATAAATTAAATTATATCAATATTATAAATTATTTAACAATACCAAATAAGTAATAATGTGGTTTTAACATTATTGTCAATAGTTAATACAAGTCATAAAACAAAAACTGACAACATACACAAGAATACTGAATTCCCAAAATTTGAATAAATAAGAATGACTGTCAACCGTTGTTTCTGTACTTGTTTCCGTTTTTATAATATCGTAACAAACCACGATACACGTTGCCAACATTCTATCAGATTATGGCTACGATTTCAGCTTTTTGAGTCCAATACTTCATTTCCTAGGGATACAGTGGCCCAATCAGCTGATCAGAAGTGTTTATTCTATATTGTTCTGTAATATCATGGAAGAATATTATCAATTCATAGTGACCATACGATAACCTCTACCAACCACAATGATATCTAGATTTTTCTTCAGAGACACAACCTTCCGTGTGTTAAGTAAAAGTTAGGGGCTATTCATTTCGTTTTTAACTATGATCTTTACCTATGCTTGCTAAATTATTGCAATTACAATCGGTATTTTCAGTGTTGAATCCAGGTATATATCAGGGAGGGCAACTTCCCCCCCTGAAGTTTTGTTTGCCTCCCCCCCCCCAGTTAAATGTCAGTAAATAAATGATTTATTTATTAATGAAACAATTTGAATGGTCTAGGTGCATATTACACGGCCCGTTAAAATAATATAATTGGAAATTCTAATCGGTATCACCGATATCGGTCAGTCACTATAAAATGCCTTTATCGTTGACATTTGACTAAGACATTATGACTATTTTTAACGTTATTTTAACGCGTGCGCCGCAAGCGCGTGCGCGGTTTTGCTATTGTCTGATACTTGTACCGTACAAGTTACGTGTGCATTACGCAATCAATTTACAAGTATGCCACGCTGTTATCACGGCTAGAAAGATCATTCAGTGCGATGAATAGAATTATGACAAACCTTCACAACCGAATGGGACAAGATACTCTTCAATACTGTATGAAAATAAGTATAGAAGGTGATGAAGATCCGCCAATTGAATATGTCGAAGAGGTGATAGATTTATATGCAACAAAAAAAACTCGCCGCATACGCTTTAAATGATAATATTAAT
>JACXSJ010000047.1:11022-59698 GCA_014851325.1 Pentalonia nigronervosa
CTATTAACCAACTGCGAAGGAAACCGGCACTATGGGCTGCATACAGTTGCGGTTGGGAAGACCAAGTCTTACATCATCCGAGGCACTCTAAGTCCAACTGATATAAGGCATCTAACCATGAACATGAGCGCACAGCCGTTGATTTCAGATCAGCAGCGGTCGGAAAACAATGAGCTGCGCACACCAATAATAGCAACGAAAAACACCAAAAAAAGCAACCAAGCATAACCACCATTATCCAACAATATCGTACAGAAAGTGGAAGACCATTTGCAGAGGTGCTTGAACATCCTACGGAGAGCAGAATGGTATGCCCTGACGAAATGCTGTCGGCTTTAAGGTCCGCTCAAACCGAAGCGGTAGCGGTGGCGGTAACTTCAGTGGTATTTAATGTCTATACGTTTTAATACGAACGCACTCACTATCGCGAAATTAATACAGCGGCGAAAATGTTACAGCAAGATTGAGGCGATATTTTTATTTTTCGCTGCAGACACTATATTTTTCGCTTACTGCTACGATAATCAGTTGTAAATTTCCAACTGTGAGTTATCTACATTTTATTATTAATATATTAATATCTATAGAAAGCTTATCATTACATTATATGATATATTTTGACTTCAAACACATATATATTCATCGTAATCGTACACCTTGCAGTTGAATCTAACGTCGTGGTGTTTGAATGTATGAACGATTCTCTTGTTTAAAAATTATTATTTATTATTTATTATTTTTTAATAAAAATGAGCAATAAAGTTGAACAGTTAATAGCTATTGTTAAAGAATATCCTATCATATATAATATGACACTTCCAGAATTCAAGTATACGAGAAAAAAAGATTATAATATATATAAATATATGTCGACTAGTAATTTTCGGCGAAATATTTCGCTCTCCGGTTAGGTTAGATCAGCGGTATTTAAAAAGCGATAAATACCGCTGAAGTTACCGCCACCGCTACCGCTTCGGTTTGAGCGGACCTTTGGTGAGATCATTTTCGACGGTTGAACTGAGAGCGAACCCAGTACTGTCGGTGTGCTACACTCGAGGTTGGAAGGACCGGATGGCAGACATCAACCAAGTCCTTTAGCCGCATCCACTATGTCCAGCAGACAGCGACACATCAAACAGATACACTTGGTCATATCAAACTGTTATATTATATTATTTATAAATTTTATATTATTTTATATTGATTATAATAATTTCGATATTACAATTTTATAAACATTTAATATTATGAATGGTGTTTAAAAAGTTTGAAAATTATATTTTTTCTTCTTACCTATTGAATATTTTTGAAATATTAATTTTTAATATCATAAGGACCATACAACGAATATTTGAGAATATTTTTCAAAATAGCAACCACATTTTTATCTTTCTACATATTCTATTAAAATTAAATAATAATAATAATAAATGGTTAAAAATTGTAATTTATTTTGATAACTTTTTTAAAATATTCCCAATTTACCAAAAAATAATATTAACTAAAAACGAAAAATAAAATATTTGAACCTTAATAAATATATCCCTAAATAAAGAAGTATTTGTATTTTAATTAAAAAAAAAAAACCAAAATCAAACTTAATTAAAATTATCTTTATCTGTTATTATGTTTTCAAAAAATTTTTTCTTATAAAACAAACCAAATATAATCTGCTGGAAATACTATTGTTCATGATTCTAATAATCCAGTTATTATCAACAATTTAATAAGCAGACCATTTAGTAGGCACTATACTCGTATTACGTACTAATTACATTACTTGTAATCAGGCCTGTGCAACTTAATTTAAAACAAATATAACCAAAAACGGTTTTATCACGGAGTAAACTAGAACTGGCGCTCTGCTGCGATCTAGCGGTTTAATTAAACTAAATAATATTTAAGTAGTAATTAAATTAGTAAACTTACGTAGTTAAATAGACTGAACATTTATGGACTTTATACCATTGTTTTAGAATATTCATATTTTATAAGCTTAGTGTTCTAAGTCTTGGTATAGTTTCATACTTTATGAATGTATATTAAATTGTTTTTATTATTTTAAAGTATTTTAAATTTTTTTTCATTTGGATTTGTGACAAATATTTTTAAGATAAAATTACTGAGTTCGAATAGTTGGATGTACCTACATATTATTATAATTTACAAATAATATGTAAATTCATTTTAATTAAGTGTTATTCACCAAATTTGATTGGTGTTTATATACACTTTATACATAGTATGAACTCTTCATTTGTACAAAAACACGTAATTGATTTTTATGTGAACAGATCTTTATCAACATAGCTGTTTAATTTTAAATAACCATTCACAGTGATTAATTCATGTTCACAAAAAAAAAAAATTTAATGTTTCTTAATTATTATACCTAAGAGTTAGTAGGTACATAATATTATTTATATATTCTACATTTTTTGGATGAAGGCATTTTAATATAACATCTACATATCTTATACATTTTTTTTCATTTCCCAATTTCGTATACATTTACATATTTCGATAGTTTAATAGTGTATACTTATAAATACGTATACATTTGAGCACCAGTAATTGTTAATGATTGATAACATTTGAAAATATTTACTTTTTTTTTGTTACTTAGGTACTATACAATTATATATATAATATACATTTTACATCAAAAATATATTAGATAACAGATTAGTTGTATGAATAGAAATTTAATGTGTTTCTATACATTTACATTTTTACTATGATTCTAGTTCATTATATCATGATATTATATGTTTATGTTTACATTTTTATTTGAATGGATTAATGTTGAATTAAGTTAAATTTACAATAGGTAGATATTCAAACATATTTTATTATTTTTCTGAAACCGTAATTTTCTAAAATTTACAATTTTAAAATGAAATAGTCAATTTACTTTTGCATTTTTTTTAGTCATGTGACAATGAATAATACATCTAAATAAATTAAATTTACAATATTCTAGCTGATAATACTATTATTATTTGTTTTACTATATTTTAAATTGTATATAATTAGTTTATATACCAAACATTAGTTGTAATACATTTGGTAAGATTTTGAAATTGGTATATAACAAATATTAATAGGTACTAAATTTAATGTGGTAGGTATTAAGAGTTCATTGTATTATTTATTATTGCTGATTAAACTAATTCTGAACCTCTACCATAACATAATTAATGTTCTGCAACTTAATCAAATAATTAATTATTAATTAATAATAAACAAATGAACATTGTTAACCTCCTAGTTAATAAACCCAAGTGACTATGGCCTTGAACACGGTCTCCATGGGGGTGTGGCTTACGTTATCAACCAAATATATCATATCAATATTATAAATTATTTAACAAATTTCAAATAAGTAATAACAGTAATAACGATAGTTAACACGAGTTAAACAACAATAACTGACAACAACATACAATAGAGTCAAGAATACTGAAGTCTGAAAATTTGAAAATATAACAACGGCTGTCACTCGTGATCACTGTATTGTGTCCGTTTTTATAATTTCGTAACGGGATACACGTTTCCAACGTTAACGTTCTATCAAATTACGTATACAATTTGAACTATTCAAGTCTAATAATTCATACTTTAGGGATACAGTGGCTTGATCAGTTGATCGAGTGTCTATTCTATATTGTTTTATGGTTGAATGTCATCGCGATTACAATCGGCATTTTATCATAGAAATAGATACTGGATACTATATATTTTTACATAAATGGTCACACTGTTAAATTAAACTGGTCATACTGTTAAACTCGTGGCTGGCCGGTTCAAGCCGCCGTAATATGTTAGAAACTGTCAGCAGCTGTTTCTTCGTACATGCACAAACGACGGCATCTCGATTTGGCACCGTAGAAAACACTTGTTTTTTTAATTCTTACTTTTTTTTTTTTTTATAAAAGATTTTTATTACGCTATTCGATTGTGTCGAATTATTGCTCCTTGAACAGTTATCACCAGTAAGTAAAAATATTGTCTATACGTTTAATATTAAATATCTATAATAATTATTTTTTTCGTCTCGTTCCTCACATAACCTCACATAACACATGTTTTCTCGTAATTGGAAATAAACATTTATAACATAAAAATGAAAAGATATTTTAAATACAAATCATGCAATTATAATCTCAATACATAAACTAAGTATCAATTTTTATTTAAAATTAGAAAAATTAAATTTTGATTTTAAACTACATGATCCTAATACTAATCATAACGGAAAATATATGTATTGTGATCAAAACGCGCTTAGAAATTGGATTGTGAAAATACTGGTTTATTATACAATATTAGGTTATTAATAACATGTACTTATCTCAAACTAACATTCTAGAGTAAATCAACATGTCGGATCATAAACCATTACCAATAGAGACCACACAGGAAATGTTAGACCTTCTGGTAAGGGAGAGAAGTATTTTAGAGAGAGAAGGAGTGGTACCTGAAGATAGAGCTGTGGCCATAGTAATGTCAAATTCAACAAATCAAATACTAAATACCCCGGTGCTATTGGTTGCATATTCTCGCGGTTGGCAAGACCGGACAGCAAATATTAACCAGATCCTCGGGGACACTCGAAGACCGTCAGAGACAAGGCTTCAAACTACCAACACAAGAGCGCAACTGTCAACATCATGGCAGAAACGGTCGAGTCACAATGAAGTACGCGTCCCAATAACAACATTATCTAACAATGCCGTGCAGGAAATGTTAGAAATTCGTGAAAGGGGTAGGGAAATATTACAGAGAGCAGGAGTGACAAACCTTGATAACACGATTGCGGAGTTAGTAAAATTGTATACAATGGACCAACTGCAGAGCCATCCGGTACTTTGGGCGGCCTATACTCGCGGTTGGGAGGAACGAACAGAAAACATTATCCAGTTCCTTAACCGCAATCATTAAGTTAAATAAATACACCACTTGAATGTATCCAACGAAATCATTTTTTATGTTATAATGATCATAATAACTATGTTCATATACAATTTTGTAATTTCGCAATTTTATAATATTATTTGTAAACATATGTTAATTTGTATTATATTTTAAAAATCCATAAAATAAAAGATAATAATGCAATTCAAATACAATAAAGTATAAGTTAACAGCTGAATTTTATCACTACTATTTTTAGAAGTTCAATTTATAATCATATGTACTTTTTTTTTGTTCAATTATATTTAATGAAAGATATGCATTATGCATAATTAATTTTAATCATTATAGCATGTTTAAAATATTTAATTGTGTATTATTAAAAAATAGATTAATAGAATAAAATAATTTTGAGACAATAAATGTTATAACCAATGTATTAACATAGTGTAATAATTAATAATTAATGAATGAATATCATATACAAAATAGAAGAATTCTTCAATTTATGTTATACATTCCAGGGTATAAAAAACAGTTTACCATTTTTTAAAAGTTACATTTACATAATTATCAAATATATTTTATTTAAAACTATATTTAAGCAATTTTGTATATAATTGAAAACCAAAAGTACATGCATATAAAATTACCTAATAAATTAAGTTCCAAATATATAAAATATTTGTACTTTATAGACATCTATTTCCTCTAATATGATTTAAATTCTAATGAACATGAATTTTATCTACTTCATTATATATACTAGCAGTTATTTATGATTAATATTTTATTATGAATATTATATTCAAAAAAAAAAAAAAAATTTAAGATAATTTAGCCAATTAAGTTAAAATCAATACATCAATAATACTAATAACAACTCAAATTTAAATAATCAAAATAAGTGATTTCAAAATTTTACTGTTTATTTTTTATTTTTTTATACACAAAACGTGCTTGTATTTAAGTTAATAATGTACATTATATGCATTATATATTACACAGTATAACAATATTTAAACAACAAGTAAAATCTAAAAAGATTTATATACTAAGGAAATTGGGAAATGTAATATAGCAAGTTGTATTAATATTTTAATGGGTTAATTGCACATATAACTTATTGAGTAGAGAGGAATATGGAAAAGAGTTTTAATAGCGAGTAAGGTGCGAAGACACTTTAAAATAAACCAGTGAAAGAAGAGGGAGAATTTATAGCGGCAGAGATGAGTGTAAGGAAAGAAATATTATGAGAGTAACGACAGTCATCAGGTAAAGTTGGTAGATTGAGTTTGTTAGGACGGGGGAATTTTTTTTAGGTAATCAGGTAATTTTTAAAATGTAACTTGCATAACTGAGAAATTTCCTTTGGATCGAGCTAACGCAAAAAATCGGCAAAATGTGGATCCCAACCCACAAAACCATATTCAAGAATTAATCTAACTAGAGCACAGTGAAAGACAATGAACTGATAAACTTAAATTCAATTGATATTCTTCTAATGAATCTCAGTAATTTGTAAGCTATGCATGTAATGTAATTATGTATGAATGCGGAGATATGGAAGGTACGAATAATAAGCTTAAATATTGTATCAACTAATAAAAAACCATATTAATTTACTACGTAAGTCATAGCTATGGAGACTGACCTCTATTGAAGGCCATCCCAAAATGTTGTCGGTTCTTTAGTAAGAGAATTGCCAGTCAAAAGAAGCAGTAAAAGAATAGATCAGTGAATAATTTGCTTTATGGATGTTGTTGTATAAGTGAATACTATAAAATGATATTTTTTTGAGAGAAATATGCAGATGTGGACGTTATGGATCTGGGGTAACGAATGAGCCAGATTAACAGTTGACTTTAAGTTTATCATTGTTACTAAAACAAGATATAAGATTGAATTAAGTTTATTATTAATAAAGTTTTTTTGATAAGAATCATGATACGCAAACATTTCAAAAAACATGTGATGTAGATATGGGAAGGCGAGAAATAAACCAGACTATTTTCATCAATTGTATTAATATCAGTTAAATTAAATTCACCACAAGAGATAAAAGTATGACCTGGGTATTGGAGGATAAAAGTATAGACAATGAACATGTAATACTCGAAAGATATTAAAGGAGAAAGGGGAGAATGTAGACACCACTAATTAAATTGTTTTGAGAATCGATGGTAGTTTGCACAACATGTTCAAAATCAGAAATGGGTACACTTATTATTTTAAATGAAAAAAAATTTTTTTTGACAATGATGCCACATCCACCTCTCAAGTAATTATTAGTTATATTATTCCTATCATATCTATACATAAAATTGAGCAGACCTTGCTCTAAATCAGAGATTAAATTCACTAACTTAGTTTCTGTTAATAAAATAAAGACATAGTTCATACATGTTACATTACAATTAAAGTTAAATAGTTTGGTTTAAAGATAACCGCAGTTTTAATAAAAATCTAAAATTTCTTCAACTTTAGGAGGGAAATTTAGGGCTGGACCTTTTGATGGTGTTGATGAGGCATCCCATTATTTGATTTGACAGCAATCACTTTAGATAATTTATTTTTTTATCTGGTGAATAGATCGTTTTCACTGTTTTTGCTCCTGCTGTCAAGTTCTATGTGACATGACTTAAGCAGTTCCCGTTGCAGAGAGGTTTTGTACCTGGTAATTTGAAAATTAAAAGAAAAATCTTTGCCACTAATTTTGGCATCGACAAAATCTTGTAAAATTTAGCTATATCTTCTTTGGTTTGAAAAATAGCTTTCAATGGACATGAATTTCAGAAGAAAAAAGAATGGCCTACCCAAGGGGTTCAAGCAGGCTGGTAAAATTAGCTTTATTGTCAGAAATGCGTTGAGAAGTAGAAGAAGATGATGATTTGTGTTATACACAAGTAAGTTATAAAAACATATTTATATGTATATATATAATGATTTCTTTTCTTGCATATTCTCTGACAAAACCTACACAGTAATTGCACAAAACGCCATTTAAAAGATCTGAGTAGGTTAACCATAAATACTGATCCATCTAATGTGGTTGGGATCGCAAATTTCGTTTTCCACTCACAGGAAAATTATAATCTTTTGGAGAGTAGATTAATCATTTTTTTTTTTTTTTTTTTTTTTTTGATACTTGTTTGTGCCGCAAAAAGAGGGCAATACAGTTACTAGTTTTAGTTTCATGTCATGTTTGTATTGATAGCATTCTGCACCGCTGGCGACCGTGTTGTTATTGGTGATCTGCCCGATGCGTCATAGTGTTATCAATTATGTTATCAATTGTTTTATCGTTGTGTTTTGTCAAGGGTATGCCACTGTGCGAATTGGCCAGATCCGGCGATTGCGACCTTGAACACGGTCTCCAAGGGTCATGCCATACGTTATCAATTTTATAAATATATCATATTAATATTATCACTATAGAAAAATATTGTTGTAAGTAATAACTCTAATGAAAAAATATTATAATACTAAAATTAATGACTAACGTAATAATAGGTAATTGAATTTAGAATAAAATATTAGATTTAAAGAATAAACAAAGTAAACGAAAATCTAATATTAAATAGTAAACAGTATACAAGCCGACCCCGCGCAGCATACCCATCCAACGTGACAATAAACGTTTCCTGAATACAGGTAAACAAGGGTCTAACATCATGTTCGTATGGGATCGTTTCCTAGGTTCAGACTTCGATCATAGGTAAACAAGAACCCAATCAGCTGATCGAGTGTCGCTTCTATATTATTCTATGGTTTTGTCTAACTATCATTCAATTTTTATTAGTATTATTTTTCAAAAAAGTTCGTGCCATGCTTACAGTGCCACTGAAAGTCTGTGTTTTAAACAATTAATATGTTTAAGGTGGTACTGAACATATGTCATTATTCGTGTGTGTTGTTTCATTTACCCTTATTTTTTTTTTTTTTTTTTGTCACTCAAACCGTTTTAAGTGTTTAGCAGGCACAAGGCATCATTCAGGCCGGTTTTCAAGTGCCGATATGTTTTCAATAAGCAATTGTCAATTACATATCAGTTTTGTTACTTTTTGGTTATGCATCATTATTTTTCACGTGTATATTTTGTGTTCAGCGATCTTACTTCTGTAAGTATCATTTGTCTATTTGCTTTATACATCTTTTAATATTTTTCTCATTTCAAGCTACTCGTTAACATACTTATGAAAGCACGTGGATTATTAGTTATCCAAGTGCATGTTTTGTCCATTGAATTATTCGTCTGATCGTGTGGCTCGTTAGTCATACGTCTCGAAATTGTCACACATTTTATTGTATTACATTGTATTTTTATTGAGAAAATTTGTGCATTCCGAGATGGTAGCGTTTGGTTTAAAGCTGCTAACGGCTACTAGTTTTAAGGTAATCAGCTGACGAGCCGTATTAAGTCATATTGTTATTATTATTATTATATTGTCAATTTTAGACGCCACAGGCACATTGTTTTTCATAGTATTATATAATGTTATAGTTTTAGTTATTTTATATTGCGCCAATCAGGCCTACCTATATGTTTTTTTTCATTACTTATTCATAGCAATATACATACATATCCAAACAATAACTTAAAACAATAACATATTTCTTTATTCATAACGTAAGAGCGTACTGAATCCATTTTGGATACAGCGTCAAATTTGCAACAACACTCAAATCACTAATACTAATATTTATTTATTTACTTGTGTCTTGTAATCAGAATTACAAATATACAATTTAAAAGTTTCAAATGTAATAGTTATTTAAAATCATTCAATTTTATTTTTAAATAAATATTATAATATTTTGTATTTATAATCGTAAAATATTTTCGTATACACTGATCTCGGGTAATACGCTCTAAAACCTAAAATAATCACCAAGACAGTTTTCGGTCGGAAACACTTTTATTGAATGTAAGAACAATAATTTAACAAAAAGAACACTTAGCCCGTGCGACAGTCATCGCTCACTCGCATACGGCTGTCGCCCGTCGACTCTCGAATCTCCCAACCGTCACTGGACTACTGTGAGGCGGTGTCAAACAGTACATTTTATGTCACCTCAGCACATCTCACTTCACGAGCACGACCTAGTCATTATATAATTTACTTAATTGGTAAAATATATTATTACATTGATATTACATATTATATGGGTATGTTAATTTATAAAATATGTCGAATGTCTACATACGTCAATGTGATTTAATTATTTTGTTTAAATAATTAATGTTTAACCTGTCAGTTCATTTTAAGACTAATAATTATTATAAAAATTAATTAAAGTAATATTTATTTTTTTCATAGAGTTTAATAACTATTAACTAGTGTATAATAAGTAATAGTTGACAGCAGACAGACGAAAATCGTTGTCTACAATTCAACTGTTCGAAGTTAAGATATAAAAAAGCAGACAAAATGCTAATATAAAGACTTTGTAGAAATTTCAATTATCTGCGGTCATTCGATTTTGAATTAAAAAGAGTGTATTCACTGCATGCAGATACATCGAATATGTATTATATTTTATTGCTACCAAACAATTTATCACGACAGTAAGTTATTAATATAATTATGAGAAGTTATGAGCTAAAATTACAAATAGCAATAATTTTCACCTGCCGACATCACCGGACAATTAAAAACCAATATTGGTTTTATTTATATAATCTATTATAAAAATATTAATGAAAAAATATTTATAAAGCAATTGATGAAGCAACTGACGATAAAATCGATGTAACTGGCAACAACGATATAAAAGTAGAGGACCTGGCCGGGTGGTGAGTAGAACTGCGTTCATGACGTCATAACGCTTCCAGTGTCGCACAAATGTATAGAATAAGCCAGCCATAAGATATATACATGTCAAAAAAAAATTCGTAGGGGTGTGAACCCTACCCCCTCCTCCCATCATGGCTATAACATTGATCATGTACAGTGACTACTATGTATACAAATATAGTACACCATATATTTAGCTAGAAGTGCAAGTGCTTGCAATGAGCAAATTTTTGTCTAATTTTATAAGTACATTCGACACCATTTATCTATGTAGGCTTCTATAAATCTTCACGGAACCAAACTATTTATACCATAGATAATGATCAATAATACATTATATAAGTTTATCATAAAATAAATTATTACGTAACTAAGATAAAGGTGACTAACACAGCTCTTTTAACAAAGCAATGATATCGTCGGTTTTGTTTTGCCGTAAATTGTAAGACCTCATACAGAACAATGTTATCAAGCTGTTTAAAATACTCAAAATCTACGATTAGATTAAATGAAAATTGTTAATAGAAGAAAGAAAGATAAAAAGAAAAAATCAAAATTAGCCACTTCAAATAATAAGAAATTGGATTGGCATTAATAAAGTGTGTTATTCCCATTAATAATGTGTGTCAGAAGAGAGAACATGTTACCATAAAGTAACTGTGGTTATTAAATACGGTTTTCAGAAATAAAAATTAAAAGAAAAATATGGTTGAAATATACCAAACTAATACCGTTTCAAAACTAGTTAATTTAATCAATTTAAATCTATTTATGACTATGTTATAATAAAAATAATATTTTTATTTGTATAATTTATCATTTACCTAATATTACAGAACAATATCAATTCATAATAACAAACAATAATCACTGTAAACCACCGCGGTATAAATAGTTATTTATGATCTTTATCCGTAGTCGTACCGTTGTCGTAACTACAATCGGTATTTTATCGTAGAAATGGATACCATATATTTTATTTTGTATATAAATAATCAAACTATATATTTAAACTCCCCATACTGTGGAACTCTAGTGTCGTGGTTGACCAATACATGCCGTCGTAAAGTTAGAACCTGCCTGTATTCTATTTTTCATATAAGCACAAACTACGACATCTCTTTACCCAACGCAGTATCGCGGTAAGCACATGTTTTTTTCTTATACAAAATTTTCTGTTATGTTTACCTCTTAATATATGCCGACCGCCAAATTAACTAGTGGAACTTGCTATCATTCACTGAAACTACTCCTGTGTCTTGTCAAAACAAATACACTGCTGGACCGTGTCGAATTATCGCTCCTTGAACAGGAATCCGATAAGTAAAAATATTTATCATTTGTAAAATCGTTAAAATTCATCCAATATATGAAAAGTAACTATTAACAAAATCAATTTTTTTGTACAATATTCAACATAAATCATGAAATTTAAAAAAAATTAGTATTATACACTACTTATAATTTTAATAAACAAATCGATTTTAAACTATTACAGAAGATAATTAGAATTTAAAATTCAACAATAGCTAACGGGTCTTTTACCTGGTTCATCAGTAAGTAATAAGTTATTACTTATTACATAGGTACTGATGTAATCATAAATAACTAATATTTAATTTTCTTGAACTAGTTTCATAGCCTTAAGCAACGATGCATATGACGACAAGTCTGTCGTAATTAGAAATTAAAATTAAAACCATAACAATGTAAGTGGTATTTTAAAATATATTCAATACTTAAACCAGGTATCTAATTTAATTTAAAAGCAGAAAAAGAAAAACTTATATCGAAAAGCAAAATTGAAATTGAAATCCAAAAATTTAATTTCGATTACAAGCATATCTTCTTAACATCAACTATAACGGAAAATGTATGTGTCGTGCCTGAAATACGCTTCAAAAATAGAGTACAAAAATATCAGATAATTATATAATATTAGGTTATCCTAATCCTTCAGAACGTGTACTTATCTCAAATCAACATTTCAGAGTCAATCAAGATGTTAGAACAACTACCTCTACCACCAGCACTACTACATCCAACTAGCAAAACCATGCATAGCATTATGGAGTTTCTGGTAAAAGGTAAGAATATTCTACAGTGAAAAGGAGTGACACCCGAAGATAGAGCCGGGCCTATAGTAAGGTCGTTTTCAACAACCCAAATGCAAAGTTCCCCGGTGCTGTCGGTGGCTTAATCTCGTGGTTAGGAGGACCAAACGGCAGACATCAACCGGATTATTGATAGCACTCAAAGCCCGAGAATAATAATAAGGCTCCTAACTATAAACAAGTGCGCAACCATCGACGTCAGGTGAACAACAGTCAGATCACAATGAGCTGTGTGCCTCGATAACAACATTATCCAACAACGCCGTGCGGAAATTGTCAGACATTCGGGAGAAAAGTATGGATACCCTACAGAAAGCAGGAATGGCAAACTTTGAGGACACGGTTGCGGCTATAGTGAGTTTGTGTTCGATAAACCAACTGTAAATCACACCGGGACTATAGGCAGCCTACACTCGCGGTTGGAAGGACAGAACGGAATATTTCATCCAGATCATAAAGCCGTATTCATCACGTCTAGCAGACAGCTACATCAAACAATGCTTAAAATTTAATAATTCTAGTAACGATTGTACTATTGAAATTTTTTAAAAATTTATTATGATGTACTATATTTTAAAATTATTAAAATAGAAGTTAATAATAAAATTCAAACAAAAAAATTATATGTTAACAGATAAATTTGATTCCTACTATAGAATGATGCTATCATTAAAAACCAAACAATACAAGTATAATACCTACCAAGATCATCGATATTCTCCATGAAAATTATTCGATCTTAAAATACTTAAATTGTACATATACAAATTGAGCATGCCAAAAACATTAACTATAATATTTAACTTAGATAAGTATATTTTAGAACCAATGAATTATTTATAACACTATAAAATATAATGAAATATTATTTTATAACTTTAATTTACTGCTAAGTGTCTAATTCAGTGGTTCCTATTTTTTTTTTATTTTATACCTCCCTTGTAAATTTTCAAAAATCTCATGCTCCTCTCCTTATATTAGAATTTAAACAACTTTTTTTGTGAGCCATATAAATAAATTTTACAAAATAACTATATAATATATAATATATAATAAACAACAAATGACTTATTTCTTTTTTTTATTATTTTAAAAACAAAATATAGGTAAATCAACTTTATAATTAATAATATTATTTTTCTATTTTTGAATATAATTTTATAAATATTTTTGTACTAAATATTATATATAAAATTAATTTATTGAAAAATTTGAGATTGTTTTTTCTCACCAAGTCCATAATCCGTGGGGATCGTTATTTCATCATCAATATTATAATCCCCAGTGTAGTATCTAAATTTCACCTGGGCGAAATTCCCCTCGGTTGAGAACCACTAGCCTAACTGAAGCTGATACGTAAATTATAGAAACACCGCAAAATTATTTTACAATACCTATAACAGCATAATGTAAATTAATGTTTTGTTGAATATAATTATATTTCAAAGAATTAATGTTAATGTTAATTAATGTCCAACAGATAGCGACTTGTCAAATAGATCCACTACCTGACCGTTAAATACTAAATAATTTTTAATGAAAAATCAACGATTTGCATTATAATTAAGTGTATCAAATACCTATGATTTATAATAACACTTTAAGAGCTCAAAAATAAAGTCTAGTATACTTAACACACAGATATACGAATATATAACAATTATTAATTACAATACCTGTATAATTTTGACTTTTTTAGATTCTGAACGTAGCAAAGAATGTATTAATTTTACAATGATGTGTGTATTTTTTTTTTTGTGTGCATGCATTACCTTTTGGGGTAAGGAAAATGCTTCTATTTTATTCATTAGCATCTTGTCTGGTAAAATAGTGAATCTAGTTGGTTCGCTGAAGGGTCAAAAGTAAAAAATTCCTAATAGTTTTCAAAAGCGTTGGAAAAAACAAAAAAAAAAGATTAAGAAAAACCGGACATTTTTACACAAAGCCAATTTTTGACAAAATCAATTTGGTTTTTTGGTATAACACGTAAAATAATAAGCGTAGATGCATGAAATTTTCGCCGAAAGTTTATAATATTATTTTCTATACAACCTAAAATGTTTAATTTATTTTGACTTTTTTGAACTTATTATAGGCATAATCAATTTTTGATTCTGTTAAAAAAAACTTGGAATTTAATACAAAGTTCCTCGTAACTTTTTTTTTAAATAAATATAAAATATTAATATAGTCAAATAATTATTTTTTTCCACACAAAAATATGGGTACCACACGATTGTGTATATTAAATAATTACTTTAAAATTTACACTCAAAAGTCAAACGATTGCGTATGATTTTCTGAGCAATGTTGCCACATTTAAGTTTTTAGTTTAAAATAAATATAATTTTTATATATATATATATATATATTAAATATATATATTTATATATTAAATATATATATTTATATAATTTTTTTTTTGTTTTATTTTAATATTATTATAAAATACATTTTTAGATTACTATAAAAAAAAAAAAAATAGTTAAAAATAATAAATGGTTAAAATAATGTACTGTAGTATTGCAATAGTGTGTTTAATTTAAAATTGTATACCTTGGTACTGCTTAAATAACTAATTTTTAACAAATTTGTTATAATATTTTTATAAACTTTGTACTTATTATATTCTTCGTGGTTTCTTTTATATGAATTAAATCAGTACGTTTCATTTTGTTAACTAGACATTTGAATACTGATTGCATTTTCGTACATGTTTCCTCTTACGTTTCTTTTAGAATTGAAATAACTACATGTACATAAAGGATGGGAGCTATGAAATTGAGCGTTATAAGTTCGATGAAAACTTTCCGATCCATTTGTCAATTAATTTTAAATTTCGCGTTCTATTAGTTCAAATAAAATGACAACAGTGCTTCGAAGTTGCAGATAAAAATCATACGCAATCCTGGACATCGAAAATTCACGATTGCGTACGTCGATAAAGACCATACGTAACCATGTTTTACCGAAAAATATACAATTGTAGAACGATTGTATTACAGTTATTATACACAATTTAAACATTTTTTTTTTTTTAATAAATAATAAATATAAAACTAGGTGCTTATATAAAATAAGTCAAATGGTTATTATTGTTATTTCAATTGAAACAATCATTATTTTAATTAATGCAATACAATTAATTCACTAATTAAAATCCAATTTTTTCCCTTCTTCGTATTTTTTAATACCATTAAGAATATATATTTTTTCAAATTTAAATACATTTCATACCTTTTAATACACCTACGCTCATAATTTTATTATAAACTTCTGCTCAAATTATTTTGTTGATCGGATTCAATTATAAAAAAATAATCTTAAAAAGTGGCCCAATAGCCGAGTTTACCTGCTTTAAATGGAAAATTTTAGCGATCAAAAAGCATACTTTTTTAAATACGGTTCATTGTGGTCCAATCCCCAAGCGCTCGTGTTTTTATCTGGGAGCAAGGAGTCGTTGAGCAGAACCCGTTTAGTCACCTATTCAGGAGTCTGTGACACTAACTGATGCTTGACCGCATCACATATTAGTGATTGCGTCCAATCACCACATCACACCAGACCCCTGTATATAATTACTAAATAAATTATCAATCATAATTAATTTTGAGACAATATACTATATAATCGATATTATATTGACATTGTATAATAGTTAATGCACTAACATTATATAAAAAATAGAGGAATTCTTCGATATTTATGAAACATTACAAATCGTTTTATAAGAATAAAAAAAAGAGGAAATCTTAAAATGGTTTTTGGCTTTTGGAACTACTTATAATGTGTTTTTTGTTTCGATGCCAGAATATGAAATCCGAAACAAAATGTTACTATAATTTCACTAGGTACAAGTATAATAAAGCATTCTGAATATATTTTTAATAATAATTTAAAATTATGTTTTATTCTTTAACTGAAATTCCAAGATTCATATGCTTTTCAACTCGATAGAAATAAATAATAAACTACATAACATTTTAATCCATATAAACGAAAACTTCAAAGTAATGTTGTTGGAAAAATCATTACTAAAAATTTTAATTTGTACGTTTTTATGTCGACTTAAATATTTCAATCGAAAATATAAGAACTCAAACTTAAAAAAAAGGAAGGAGTATCGCTCTGTTATACTACATTGGGTACCGAGTGTAACTTGTCGTTGAGTAGGTCACTGTAATGGATGTGCTTGAAATTCAATGATAAATCATTATATACAAAAAATTATTTCGAATGGAGACGGTGTGTCAGGCTCTATTTTTAAGGATACTAAAATAATGTATTTATAATATATTAAGTATATTATTAGTTAATAATTATTTTAATATTATATTATGTTATTTTACTGTTATTAATTTCAATGTCAATAATATTTAAATCCAGTTTAACGGTGTAAACAGTAGTCGTAATATAAATAGATTACAATTAGTTCGTTTATTTTTTAAATTGTTTTGCATAAGTATAGACAAAAATAATAAAAATATTAGTGAATAGTTTCATGACCTGCTATAAATATTTTTTTAATTTTAACAAAATAATTACAATCAATAGGGAGAGAATAATGTTACACTTCATTCAAATATTCAATTTCATCAAAGTTTAGACTTTGAATACAAACATTATATATATATATATATATTAAGCTTATTTTATTTATTTTGAAATTTTCTTTGTGTATAGGAAACTATAATTTTAGTCATGGTGAAACGTTTTTACTCTTAATAACAACAAAATAACAAAATCGTTTGAATTTCTAATTTAACAACATTCAAATTTCAAACTTTCATAAAAATTAATTTTGCTCTACACTTTTAATTTCTGTTAAAACGTTTTATGAAATTATCGTACTAAATTTGCGAGCTTTAAGTATTTAAATTAAAAAGTGGTTGAATTTGGATTTACAATATAATTTAATCGACATTTTGTGTAAAGACAAAATATTCATCGTTACGCACAGAATCTAAACTAATAAAAAGGTAGGTAGGTACCTAGGTAGTAATAATGCACTTTTTAAGATAACAATTAAACCTCGTGTAATGTTTAATATCAAATCTAAATTTTTACCTAACTAAATATATTGAAATATAAAATATATTGTATACTAATATATCTGAATTACTTTATGTAATATTTAAAATGAATTATAAACTTTTTAGTATCTTATATCTTGTATACACAGTTAAATATAAATTTATTATTAATTGTATGACTAGTATTATCTAAAAGTGAATTTAGTTTAGTTCATTTAAATGTTGAGTTTAATAGTTTTAACAGTATATTAATTTGCACGTTGGAATATTTTACACAAATCTTATTGTTGAATGTATATTTTACAGGCATTATTATGATATTATAAAAACCTAATTCATAAGTTATAACTATCAAAGTGATATTTAGCGTATAGCGTTGGATACCCAGTGAATAAAATATACAAATGCGAATAATGTGTTAAAAATAATACATACCAACTGTTACAACTTTTATCAAACTAAATAAAATCTGTAATCAAAGATATAACCGTAGTAATTGTATTTTAGAACCAAAAGAATAAAAAGTTGATTTAACAGTACGCACAGTATTGTTTTGAGCATAGCACAACAGTAATACTTAAAACAGCAAAGTCAAAATAGATACTCTTTGAATATTATATTCGAGGTAACGTCTCAATAAATCCATAGGTATCTAAAATACACGAGCGGACCTTTTGAATAAAAAAATAGTTAAGCTCTCTCTCTCTCTCTCTCTCTCTCTTGGGATGTTAAGCACATTTCATTATTAATGCTACGCATTGGACTATGATCTTTTAGCCGTCAAATAATGTTTGGTATGCGTTTGATAAAATGGTTACAAACGAATCGGATACATCTATCTGAATTTCGATCACCGTCAAAATGTAATAGTATATGGAACGGCATTACTAATATAGTTGTATCGAATTTAGGAATATCTTAGAAACTTCAAACATCACGGTCGACTGTTTGTTTACCAAACATAAAGTTGAAACTAAGTAATTTCAAAATCATTTAATAGTTTTATATTTAATCTTGCAATTACCAATTAAGATTTCAGTGAAAAGTTATATTATAAATTAAATGATTTTTATGATTTAACGTATAATAGTATGTTAGGACAACAACAAAAAAGTAACATTAAAAAAAATTCTATATTTATCATTACCCACTTATTATTAATATATATATATATATATTTTTATGAAACTTAACTATGTTTTATACACTCATCTTTTTCTAATACATTGAAGTAAATCAAATTAAAATTTATGTTAGTTTATAAATATAAACTATAAATAATATTATTATATTTTAAAATCAAGTTTAGAATTAGGTATTTTAATTTTTAAATAACAGCATGAATATTTAGTATCATATTTCCAAACCAAAGAACCAATAGAATTCGTTTACAAAAAATTATTCCATTTTATAAAATTTTATGATGTTTTCAGAAGTTGTCGACATTTATATTTCAAACATATTAATTTCTATATTTTTTTTGTAGATAATAATTTTTAATTTTGCGTTAAGAAAAAAAAAATGTTTTCTTTTATTTGTTTTTATGTTTACATTTTAGTTAAAGTTGTATAAATGTTAAATTGCGTACTAAATAAGTCAACTGTAATCGAGGAAACATATTATGTGCAATATTTTTAATCAAGTCAATAATAAAATATTATACCCAAAATAAATCACAAATAATTGTAAAAATATGTGACGATGATGAACTATAGGCAGCAGATTACCTATATATAATCAATTCTTTGAAAGTTAGAATCAAATGATGAATCTCTTATGCAGCAACAAAAATGAAATTAGTTTTATCTTTAAGAACATTAATCCACATAAACATACCAATTAATGGGAAATGTATAGACCTTATTAATGTAATAAGAAATCCTACTCAACCCTACAATAAAAAAGCCTTAACAATTATTACAACTGATTTAACAAATATATTTTTTCCCTAATGATTTCCAACTAATTAAAAATTCTTACAAAAATAACTTCTAAAAAACAAATATAACTTGGTATTAATAATACTGGATACTGGATGGAGGTTATTCTTTATATTGAAGTTTAATATAATATAAATACAATATTTTTAATATTTCGTTACGTAATTAAAGTTCTAATTTATTTATTCGACTATAATTATAATTCATAGATTTAGGTTATCTGTGATATTAATAAGGATAAATCCTTCAGATAAATGTTTGATTCTCACTATTAACTATTATAGACCACAAAACAAGATGTTAATATTTTAAAGTTTTTTTAGCACATTAAGTACTGGTAATTAGTTATAAATAACAGAGTTATCGATATACCAAGTAGATATTCCTAGGAGGTACACATAGTAAAGTAATATGAATAATGATATTTATTAGTTGTATTTATTTAACTTGCATATATTTTTTACTGTAATTCTATTGTTATAAAAATAAAATCACGAGAGCGCGTAGGCTCGGAAGAGGAATCGGTGGACTAATCTACACCATAGATACTACGAAATCACGTATGGCCATAATTACGTGTCATCTGTAAATTTTTATATGTAGAATATAAATATTTATTTTTATTAAAACCAAACAGATTAAATCGCATTGCATTTAAGTAATTTAAACCAATAAGGTATGCTTGTGGACTTGTAGTAGGGTAAATGAGTAATTTAATATAAAGTGATATTTTTACAGTACAAATGAAATCCTCTTAAAATAAATACATTAATTACAGTTTATATAATAACGAATTGATAAATGAATATTTTTATTATTTACATTATTGGAAATAGATTTTGTCTTGTTTATATAACATGTATTTTACTAATAGAAATTTAAACTATTTATAGTTTGATGAATTACACCATTAATTAAGTAGACTATTAATTCCTGTTTTTTAAGACAAGATTGTATTGCAAGATTTTGGTGTATCTCAAATGCCGAGTTGTCTTAGAGCATTATTTGCGCAACCGTGCACTATTAAACCATCTGGACAATTTATTTGTACATAGAATTGTACACAGTGCACATAACTTATGTAAGTAAGAATTTATTCAATTCAAACAGTCTAAAAAAATATATAATAATAACAATAAAATAATTTTAAAAAGAAGTATTTTATAGCAGTTACAAAAATAAGATTTTACATCAGGTTGGGTATATGATGTAGTGTATGGTGTATCACAGCCCATGGGAATGAATAAAAATTTCACATTCGCCAAATGGTATGTACTTATTCATTTACAGTAAAGGCAACAAAAAACACATTTAATGATATTCAATGTTCTTCCATTCAGTTTTTGAAAATTTTCATTCACGTCTAAAGCTATTTTACAATGACATGAATTGCTAGAGAAATAAATGCATGTTCCACATTTGTGTGTGTGAATAACAATACACAGGTTTTAAATATACCTATTCGATTATTTTATCGTTGCTATAAATATATCATTGACGGAAACCGTTTGTTTTCTGTGTTTTAGAAAAATTTTAAACCAAATAAGACTTTCATTAATTATCCCAAAACTTGGCATAATTTTTACTAGTTCACTATGAACTACTCTATCGAAAGCTTTTGCCAGATCTAAAAATACTGAAATAACTTTCTTACAACTGCCTAATTCATTGTATAAGAATCGTACTTCAGTTATAATTTTACCTGGTCGAAAACGAAATTAATTATTAAATGGCAAATTATTTTTTTCTGTGCATAAATTTACTTTTTATTGAACATTTTTGAGAAATGGTAGAGCTGGTCTGAAGGCACATTATATTTATTACCTGTTGTTACAATGGTTTGACAATATTGTAAGCTTCAATTTATTTGCGGAAAATCCTTGTTTTAAACATATATTTTAATATGTATATAGGTGAGTCTACAAAATAAAATACTAAAATATTTTACAATTCAATTAAATACCTCTATTATATGCTATAAATTATATTATAATATATATGATGTATAATATACGCGTCTAGTATGTCCAAATATAATTTGATGTAGTTTAATTGCATTAATAAATATTGATTCACACCATTCTCGCTTTTATTAATTATATAAGCTATATGTTTGAGAACATTATATTTTTAATTTAAATTAATATTTCTAATTCCGACGATGAGTAAATAAGTAAATTAGGAAAAACTATAATTTAGTTTAGTTTAAATAATTATAAATTACCACAAAAATATAATAGTAATATCTAGTTATTTGTTTATAATATTAAAATCAATTTTATTTGTTTTATTTGAATCAACCCATATAAATTAATACAATACTTGATTATAGAATTTCAGAATTTAATTCAATTAAAATATTCACTTAAGGTTAAAATTAATAGATGTAAAGCAAGTCAAAGAGATTCAAAATAATAACGGAATTTATCAAATTGTTTAAAAAGATAGTTTTAAAGATTTTTAAAATTATTAAATAAAATATACATTAAAAAAGTAATTAGTCATTTTTCTTGCGTGGTAATTTATTTGCAGTCTATTATGCCAATGCAAACAATTGAACAAATTATTTTTTTTCCTAAACTTTTATCATACTTATATATTATGTAGGTAGGAAAATGAAAATATGTAAAATAAATATTATGTATTCGATCATTCATACAAAACATATTTAATATTTCCACAAATATTTGTAAAGCCATCTGACTTTCTATAATGTTAAATTGTTTAGATCATTATGTTGATAAAATAGTTTTCCAACCCAATCCTTAAATTGTAAGACAAACACGCTTAGTCAATTAATATTCAAGATGTTTGGTTTAAAGACAACAATAGAGATTAAATTTATACATCACGAAGTAATTTGAAACCATATCAAAATAAATTCATTAAGTCTAGCCTCCTAGATTTACTATAACAATAGAGTTTACCTAATAAACACTATTAAAATGTTGCACCGTGTTGTTAAATTTCGAAGACTTGTTCAACTATTATAAAGCCATATAATAAAAAAAAAAAACTATATATTTATAAGTACTATGTATTTAATTCAAAAAACCATATTGTGTACATCACATCACAAAAATTTATAAAAATAAATCAGATATTTCCGTGGAAAACCAGTCATAAATTATCACTTACTTCATCCGGTCATTGCTGAAACTTTAATAAATACTATACAACATTTTTTGACAGTTTCTCTTCCATTTCATTACTAAACATTGACGAATACAATATTTAACGAATTTCAACTAGGACACTTGTGGAAATACATAGTGTAAACATAAGACTGTGCCAATGAATCACTCTCCTCATAACTTCTACACCTTGGTATGCATTCAAATTCCGGGACAAGTATTGATATACGGATTGAAATAAAGTATTATGGCGAATTCCGTTCAAAACTATACAGTTTCGCCATAAGGTATTCTATAACTCTCCTTCTATACAATTATACAATTCCCATACAATTCCTGATGACAGTGAGTTATACTAAAATTACCTATAAAGGTTCTACAGGGAGATAATCTTTTTCGCAATATTATTTTCACTGTGTCACTATTGTTAATGTTTTGGAATGACCTATTTACTTATTATGTACCTACTTGATTAGTGATGGTTTAATATTTGGTTATATATTGGTTAAATAATAGTAAAACTGAACTCTACTGGCTGAATATTATATAAAACAACTAATTATTTTTTTGTATCGTCGTAATATATATATTGATTAGATTTTAAAATTTATTGACTATTTATTTATTATGTATTATATTATTTTACTTCCGTAATCATTAGATCTAATCAATTTGCAATCATTCAGCATGAAGGTATTATTTTTGTTGTAGTTACCAAAATTTTTAAAAAAACTTTGTAGTGTCAGTAGGTATAAACATGTCAAAGAACACTAAAAAAAATATTTTTCTCCTGCTTTCCGGCACAAATTTTATATAAACAGTAGCCCAAAACAAAAAAAAAATATATTCACGGATTAATATTTTAGTTAAAAAAAAAATTTTCTTTTGCCCCTTTTTCTTAATTGTTTAGGAATATATCTTCGATTTTATTTTTAAATAATGTAATACAATATGCATTTTTATCAAAATAACTTATACTGAACTAGTATGAAAATGGAATGAAAAAAATTAAAATCCATTTCCGAGCAAACATAGAAACCAGACATTAAGCATACAAACAAAACATAGTTATCAAAATTCAAGTCGAGTTGCTGGGGAAGTATATTATTTTATGTTCGCTCATTGATCTAAACACACGAAAAATATATATAGATAATATGTATTGCTCCAGTACCCTTAAAGTAAATTGTTTACAATGAATTTCAACCATATTTAGAATATCAAACGAGTCACTAAATGCTGCATAGTATATATATTTCTTGGAAAATTGTATTATGGTATTTATGATTTAACGTTGAATGAACAAATTTAACTGAATCATCTGGAATGTAGATTGTAGATATTTGAATTTAGTCAAAAGCAAACATTTTCTCCGAAGTAGCTTCAAGTCAAAATAATACTATATTGAGTGGTGTAAATAATTATAATTTATGATATATAGGTCGGCAATGTTCGCATACTGCAATGTATCTTGTATAATAAATAATGTGCGATAGCAAATAAGTAGAGATTTCTGCCAGTCGACATTGTTATAAAGTTGAAATAGTTAATTAGTATATATCGCGAAACATTAATTTATGAATAGCTAAAAGCATATTTTATGTCATAAAAAAATATTTGACAATATTATGCCAATATCTAATTAGTTATTATTGTCAAACCCGATAGACACTTACAAAAAATCATGTTGTTATCGCATGGTTAAATAAGGGCTGTAGTTTTCTTTTCACAAGCTATTTTGTAACACAAAAAAAAATTGCAAATTTTGCAATTTTGTATGAATTTTGTCATAATCTGAACTTTAAATGCTTATAAAAAAAAAACTCATAGAAATCGAAATTATCTAATGTATATAAATATCTTTAAAAAAAACAAAATATTTTAAAAATAATACCACGTATAAAAAACACTAATATAAAGGTTTTGTAAAAATATCAAGTACCGAGAGTTATTCGTTTTTGAATTACAACAAAATAAAAATATCGATTTTGTCTTAAACTGAATTTGTATAAAAATTCTAGTTTTACTGTAATTTTTTTTTTTGTTTTTCCTAATGATTGAGAAAAATACTGGCACTTTTTTATTTGAGTATTTAATAGTACCAAATATATTCATTTTCCTATCAGAAAAGATTTTGAAGTTGAAAATCAAAGTATTTTTTCTATTATAAATCGGGTAGGTATATATATAGAAAAAACACACAAACTCATACATCTTTTGAAAATCAAAACATTCATCGCTCCACTCAGAATTTAAAATGTATTAAAATATTTCATAATCCTTTTTTATATGAAAAAAAATCATACTCAAATAGTTTTTAATTTACTAAAAATATAAATTAAATAAGATGTCAATAACAAAAATTATTTATTTATTCTGAAAAAAAAAATATTCTTATAAGATAATACTTACTGAAATGTAGAAATGTTTTTATGATAAAGCAATAATATAACATAAATTATAATCATTAGACATCTGTATTGTTCCTTGAAATAGATTGCAAAAACTTTTATTTAGAGTTTATTTCATTATTGTAAAAAAACGAATTTAGTAGGTAATTGTATAATTATTGGAAACAAAAAATATAAATTAATAAAGAAAAACAATTAAGATAAATTGTTTAATTTGTTGCGCAGCATACTTACAGTCCATTTATATCTTATGGTACTGTAACTAAAAATGGTTAGTATTTTTTTTTTTTTTTAAAGTTAAGGTTTCGACATCTGAGGTCATTAGCCTGTAGGTTATTTTTAGTATATTTTTTACTTTTTAGTAAGTTACTGTGGGGGAGGGTACGATTGATTGGAACTCGTGTATATGTAAACAAGGATTTGTCACTAAAAACCCGGATGGTCACCCGTCCGGGAATTAGTAACATCAGCTGATGCGCGAACTCAGAACACATTAGTGACTGAGGACACCTACCGCTCCATACTAGGCCACTAGTATTTTTTGTATTTACTTAAATCAAACAAAATGCTAGTATAAAAAAGATACGAATTTAGTATATAAATAAACAATGAACCTGTTTTATTTTAATATTCTGTTCTAAAAAATATAGCACAATAACAATAATTAATAATAGTAAATATTATTGTCTTTGTAAGTATCTTAAAACTATATATAAAAATGAAATTTTAATGGTACAAAGATGTTATCTTAGTCAATAACTTTTTGAATTTTGTACATTTTTTTTTTACATTGGTTAGTGTTCATTTTAGCGTTATTGAACTTTAAAATAAAAAAAAATATATAATACATATAATCTAAATATTTTACTTTTTACTTAGTTATAATAATGACATAAGAAATATTAATTAACTTTTATTACCAAAAGGGAAAAATTCCGTCAGCTATAAATATTATGTTAAACAGATAATAAAAAAAACCATAGTAAATGAGGACAAATATTATGACATTTTAGCTCAACAAACAAAAGTCCCAATATTTATGGTTATTATTAGGTAATTGGTTTTTGACTCGAGGCCTTTTAAAATAAATTATATAGTTAATTCACAAATATTCATACTATATTTTATGAGATCAAACAGCGATTTTTTTATTAATAAATTTAATTATGTGAAGGCTTAATATATACAAAAATACGACATCTTTGTTGACACAAGATTATTTTAATTTTACTTTGATAGATGTTATAATTTTTATAATTTTTATATTTTCATTATACAACTGTAATAAATTATATTATGTATATACGTCTCATTATAAATGCTAATATATACTTATACAGTTATCAAACTCTCAACACTATAATTATTATAAACAAAATATTCAAATTAAAAATGTACTAAAATCAAAAGCATACACTTATCTCGCGATAAAGATAAATTAAACAGTCAACAACAACTAGATTAAAAGGCTTGGGGCAACTATATGACCTAGAAAAAAAACAATAAATTACATCTAAGCCGATAAACAAAATAACATTTTACCCTTGATATGCCCAATATAAGCCACCCACGGAGGGTAAAATATAATACAGTCCTGTTTGGTGGTCGTGAGGTTAGATTAAACTTGAAATAAGGAATTATTATTATTGTTGAGCAAAATAGAATTAATATCTTTGATAGTTATAATTAGTAAATTATCAATCTATGTGTATATTAATTATTTGGGTATATTAACAAAAATAATAGTACTTACCCGCCATATATATATTATTTAACAACAATAGTAATAATGTATTTATATATTGTATAGGAATTACGATTTAAGATAATACTATCATAATAGGTGCATGGTTAAAAAATAAAAAAAAACCAATATAATTATATCCACAGATTAAAAAACATTGATAAGCTATAGGTACTTTAACAGCCTGGGCCATATAGCATATCGTTGTAAGAGGTATTTTAATAATTTAAATAATATATACATAATGGATTTATTTAAAATGTAAATAAACACCTAGGTAGGTGCATCGTTTAAATAAATAAATACGAATGTTTCAGGATTATAATTTAATTTTGATTAGATTAAACAGTAGACTGACGTTAATAAAAAGAAAATTATTGTTCAAAGTTTTTTATAAAAGAAAAGTACCAATAATTGACTAAATCAAAATAAATTCTTTGAAATATGATATTCGAGAAAACGTTTATGTAAACATCTGTTTTACTTAAGAATAATACAAGGGTTTTTTTATTCACAACAATAGTATTCACTGTTTATAGTATAATTTATTATAATGTAATTTAAAATATACATAAACTATTACCTAAAAAAAATTATATTGTAAATCTTTAATTTTAGAATAAATACGTACATACAAATATTGTAAATCACTACCTACTACATTACTACTATTGTTATAAATACATAGATACACACTATACACTAGACAGGTATTATAATATATTAATATTATAATATGTTTATTTTTTTTTTAATATTTTTATTAATTAAATCGTAAACATTTTAAAAACAGCCATGCTTAAGTTTAACTTCACTATTATGAGGTTTTGTCCAAACAATTTATAAAGACACGAAAATCACATTGAACACACTTTAGTTTAAATACAAACATATGTAGTAGTCGATAAAAACCCTCTAATGTTTAACCAACACGATCGAATTTCTGTAAAATGTTCATAGGTTCAAGTCCTTGTATTGTTTGTTATCAACCCGCTACAGCATGTTACATTTATAACCCGATCAGTAGGTGAAGAGGTGACCGTCGTTGGTTAGCAGTTTTTTATCTAAACATTTTAAATGTATGATCGATACTTCTCTGTATCTCAATATCTTATATTATGTCTAGGTAAATATAATACGTGAACATATTATACAAAAATCGGATAAAGATTTGATGATATATATACATTTATAAATATTTATTATTTCTTATTTATTTCATTTTACATAATATTACAAAAACCCAAATTTATTTATGAGCTAGTGCTTAGTTGCTATATGTCATGTTTAAAATGTGTTTTTTATAATTAATATTATGATAAATATTTTTCAAAATATATTAAAATTTAAAACATTTATTTCAATATCAAGTAGGTATAATATTTAATTTATAACTAATTATGACGTTACGTCGCGTACAATTCATTTACGAAAGTAATTTTAATCAAATAGAATACTAGGAAATAGACTCAAGAGAGTAACCATAAAATCTTAATACTCCGAGGTTGAATGCATAAACTCATATTATATTATAATGTACGTATAATAATATTGATAGGATCGGATCACTAATGGCCTTCCTTCCGGCCAACTGCCCAGAGCTTCTAAATTAAACGCCGGAAATTGCCGACTCTATAAAAGTGTTAATAGGCTATTTTGATGCCAAAAATCGTAAGCTTGGATTTATAATCCATTATAAGGGTTGTTAAATAGTGATCACCTCCAACAGATTATGTGATTTAAGTGCAATTTTCAGTATTTATAACAAAAAAATAAATTTATTTTTAAAATATAGACTATGGCATTGACTTATTATAGATAGCACGTACATTAATATAGAACATTACATTACAAATAAATATCGAAAACTAAATTCAGTGAGCAATCACAGTTCTCTATTTGTAAGTATAATTGATGGATTTAAAATGAAATTAATAGGTCTGTACTTAAAAACTAAATATTATATTCAATGAGTAGGATCGCCTAATCAATTAACATTACTAAATGAGAAATATAGACATATATAATATGATATATCGTAAAACAATAAGGTACTAAAGTATATGATTAATGTATAAATAAAACAGTTTACATTGATAACAACAGTTGGGTTGTAGGAAAAAAATATCATGAAAATCATATTTTTATAAAACCAACGTTGATAATCCATAATCTGAACGGCAAGTAAAATTCACAATAATAAACTAGTATTATACCATCCTAATAATCAAGTTTTGTTGTGTGTCAATCATGCTTAACAGGAAATTGTGTCTTTTAGTTCATAAACCATTCCATTCTATTCATACTGATATTTTTACCCTGTGACTTTCATCAGGTATCATTATTTAAAGTTTATCGACAGGTTTTACTTTTCACAATATTATTAATGAAATATTCACGACTATTAAACAAGTCATACAACATAAAGGTTAAAACATATTTGATGTTATTTTTTTTTTTTAAATTGTCTATATTTCAATTTAATTATTCATCACGTCTTATTGTTGTTAATTATTCATTATTGTAGAAGGCTTAGTTCATGTTGTTGAACAGTTTAATAGCTTAGAGTCTATTCATAAATGTTTAAAAAATCCTGATCTACGTAATTTTAATTCAGAATTAAATTAGACAATATTTTTATATACTGAAGTCAGCAATAATAAAGTAAACACTTCTTAATATATTTTATAATCTTTGCAGAAATTGACATTAAACTTGTCATTAATCCAAACTGAAATTTGTCTACAAAAAACAATTATTATAGTTTATCTATGAATTTTTCATTTAAGACAAATTTATATTATGTATCAATGTGCTCAATACATAATTATATTTCTTATGCTATACGACCTATTTATAATTTATTGATAAATACCATAATATTTACATCAGTATAATTAACATTTTCAATAAATTTTAGTAATAATAAAAGTAACAATTCAAAAATGAAATATAATTATAAAATAAAAATATATTAAATTGTTGGTAAAATAATATCATGTATTATTTATGGTTTCTTATGTCATGAATATAACAAGTTAAATTAATTAACAAATATATCATTCATATACTTTAAAAACATTAAATATATGAAATGATAATTCAACTAATGAGAAATATAAGGAAAACTTCGAAATATAGCAGAAGGGTGAAGTTATTTTTCAAAAAAGAACCTTCCAAATAGCTTGTAATTTGTTTTTAAATTTCTGTGCTGTTTATACAATTTATTTCAGTCCGGCGTATGAAATACATAGTCATTATAAAATTATTAAAACTTAAAAATGAATACAAACATTTTTTTTTATAAGAATGAATTCCATAAACTATTATTCGTATTATAACATATTTCGAGCAGCAAAAAGTTTAACAAAATAAATGTTATGAGTTATAATCAAATTTTATACGATATTCAACACGATATTCTCAGTTAAATTATTCATATTCAATAATTCTATCACATTATAATAAATTCAATTTACATCAAATAGTATATTTTTAGGTAGAGTATAATGTTAAAAACTTATAATTAGACACATTTATTAAAAATTAATAAATGAAAATATCGTTTGTCTTATAAAATTTAATTACATGGCAATAATTAAAGGGTAATGATATAAAATGATGCAATGAATCTTTTCAATAAATATTTCAAAATTATCAATTTTCTTATTTTTATATTTATTATATAAAAGCTAATAAATCAAAATTATAAATATTTACTTATTTATTGCAACAATATGTGTCATTAATTTTAGACACAAAAAAACATAACAAGTGCTTATCAACTATATTATATGTATATTCAAAAGTATATTGGTTTATTAAAATAATATGTTGATAAAAAAAAAAAATTAAAACAGGGTGAATCAGCAAGCTGTTTGGTTTTCTTTTCAATAATGTAGATATTCAAAATTTGTTTTATAGAATTTCTTAATATACTTAAAGACCATGTTTTAAAATTCATGAGATTTTTTGTACTAGTTAAGGTTTTTGGAGATAAAAACTTCTATTTTTTAAATGAAATTCCTCCCCTCCTCCTCCTCCTCCTCCTATTATACTATAAATTATTTAGTGGATAATTTTTCTGAAAATATTGATATTTCAAACTTTGTGTAGATACTAAGAATAATTTCTAGGTTCACGATTATGGGTTTAGAAGATAAATAATTTGTAAAAAAAGTTCAAGTATAAAAATACTAGATCCAATATTGCATCGACTTTAAATTTTTGTAAAACCATTTTTAAGGACTATTATACTTAGTATAAAATTTCAATAATTGAAAACTTATTCGAATTATTCAGTTCATCGACATTTTAAAAAAAATTATCCGTTAAATAATTTACGGTAAAAAAATATGAATCTCAATTTAAAATAAAAATATGTTCCACCATAGGACAATCCTTAAGTAATACTAAAAATAAGGTCTTTAATATATATTCTTTAGTTATATTTAAAAATTCCAAATAACAGAATTTGAATAATAATTTCATTATTAAATTAAACAATGGGGTGAACATTCTTAACGAATCACCGTGTATATTTATTTATTATATTTTAATACATGCCGGCCTGATGTATTTTTTTTACCGTTGATAATTTTTTGTTGTGAATACTTTATGAACATTAATAATTTAACTTTTTCATTTTGTAGAAAAGTCAGCACTACATACTAGGTACTATATCAAATTTTTGGAAAAAACAAATGAATAAGATAAAAAGCCGCCCAATACAAAAATAATTATATTCCACAATCAAATTTAATAATAAATGACTTACAGAAAAATTCATCAGCTGGGGTAGTATGTTTGAAGGACTACATTATATTGTATAAAATGTATACATTTTAATATAAATATGATAATTTAAAACATAAAACATTTATTTATTTTAGTCATCATATAAATTTGAATTAGTTAGAAAATGTTAATTGTTTAAATATTTATATACACCAGTGATGTTTCTATTTAATAATTATTAAATTCATTTTAATTTTAATATATTCAAAATATTTATATTATATCAACAAAGGTTTAAAACAAAATAATATTCTGAATAAATTCCGTTAGCGAAATTGCGAAACAATTCTTCAAATTCCTATTCTTAGATCAGGCACATTTACTATTAATTAATTAAAAGTTGGATTAAATAATTCGAATAATGCTTTTCATCTGTGTAATATTGTAAAACCACTATTTTATAAAGTGGAAATAAAAATAAACGAAAAAAATCTTTATTTTTATTCGACATTAAAAAAAAAAATTACCAAAAATTAAAATGTCAACATGTAATAAGAGGTAGGTATGATAATTATTCTTTTTAAAATCTCAAGGCTTAAAAACATCATCAGAAAGTTTTTATTGGAAAAAAACCCAGATTGGTATTACTTCAAAGCGTAATTAAAGCAGCAAAAAGATAAATATGGATTCGTCAATAATAAAATCTCGTTAGTCGTTGATAACTTTTTTTCTTTCATTCCTTTGTAATTTTTCTTCATATTGCCGAGTACAAAAATATGCGTTTGGTTTGAGTCATTAATTAAATCAGTTTACGAAAAAAAAAAATAAGAAAATGAAATAACGAAAGGGAAAAATGAATGAAATGTTTAATCGTGCCAAAGCTTGCTTTGGTAAACACAAAAAAAAAAATTATATCACGAAATGCGTTGGCCGACCGCAACAAGACAATGCGTACGTGGTATAGACCTAACACTGGGAATTAATGTGTGAATAAAAAAAAAAAAAAAACATAAAATACAAATACATAAAAATTAAATTTATATTTTAGGTACTTATTTGTTTTTCACTGTTCGTTCGGTTATTGTCCATCACATGTATGTATATCGCCGTCGGACGGGCGACTACACATACACACACAATAATCATTAAATGTTTTAATAAATTGCAGTTTCTCTAAACTCAGATAATTGGTCGGCGGCTATGCCAGTTTTAATTAAAAACTTAACTCGTTCAGATATAATTCATTTAATTGGACTCTCGGGTTTTGTTTTAGTATTCATTGAGCACATGAACTCACTAATACATTGCAGGTCACATCATAGAAGCTTATCGATCCACCTCAAACTGTATTGTGGTCCGAAGAACAAACGTAAAAATGTATTCGTAACACGCACACACATATTACACCCATGCCAAAAAATAAGGCAGGTAAGATACAACAATATAAGCATTATCAATTCTGAAATAGTTATGCGTAGAAGTACGGCACTGTCTTTAGGTCGGGGGAGGTGAATATGTTTGTCATTCTATATAAAAAAAAAGTACTTGAAATTGCTCTCGCAGGTAAGTATATATTGTATAATGCGACCACTTGCAGTATATTATCAAATAGACACGTAATGCGTTTCAATATACGTGTGCAATGCCAATAAAATAATACATAATATATTATATTAATATCCATTATGGCATTTTGAATAAGTTAAGTATAATTTATTTGAAAAAATAAGCTCGTGGAATTTCTTATAGCATCAGCAATATTTGAAAAAAATTCTCGCTGCATAAATAAAATAATAGTTAAACAAATATGGAGTCATTATTTTTATTTTATGTATGAATCTATGGGTAGGCTTTGTCTACTCTACACGAGTGTATCTATAAATATCATATAAGGTCATTTGAAACACTGTCATGAATAATTGCTGTGATTTTCTAATAATTTCATCACAGTGCATAAAACATCAGGTGTTTTTTCTTTCTTTTCAATACAGAATTAATCATAAAACACCTGTTGAACAATATTATGTCCTGCAGTTACCGTGGCAACACGCTTATTTGAAATTAATACGCTCTAGTATAATATACGCCTAAGGGCACTACGAGCGATGATGATATAATATAATATATATCTCAGAAATATAACCACATTATCGTTTATTGTTGGTATTCATCCCTAAAATGTCGCCACGGCCACAACCACTCAATAATAAGGCGGATTTCGCGTTTCAAGACAATTTTCACTATGGTCTTTAACTCCGCAGTCTCTCGACACTAATTTCGTTGTCAAAAGTGATGTAAATTCCATCAAACGTTCGCAAAGGGATTATTACACAATTAATTGTAACTGAAATATTTTTGGACAAGATATGATTAACGTATGTTGTGTGATTACTGCTAAGGTTACCGATGGAAGATTAACCAGCTATGGTAAGAACTGCTAATCAAGAGAAAAAACATGCTGGGAAGTAACAATATACATTTTTAATACATCTCGAAGAGCATTAAATAGAGATTGCTGATAATTAGAAGTGTATCAATTTGTTCAATGGTAGTTTCATATTTTTATTTTTAACTTATTTTTATTGCGTCTATGCGAAAACCACAAAAAAAAAATCGAGGAAGTCAAAATCGCGTAAATAAAAATCGCTAAATGTTTTACAGCGAAAAGTAAGAAATTATTTTCGTTATTATACCTTTGTATAAAAATAAGTAAGAATATTGATTATACAAAGTATAATAGTATAACTATCTGTAATAAATGATAATAATACTAGATAATCAATGTCATTTTGTACTTTTATGTCTTCGATCATATAAGTAATAAATATAAGCCGTGGTTGAACTTAATCATTACTGAGTTGTCTGTTGCCCAATTTGTATCAGTGTTATATCACCTCCATAAGATATAAGTTTCATAATCGTTTATAATAAAGTTTATTCAAAGTCAAAAAAAAAAACAAAAATTTATTAAAATACAATAGTTATTAGTTTAGGTTTGACAAAAAATATAAAAATACCATGTATTGCAGATGTAATGAAGACCTGTTTAAATCACATATTAAATTATAAAACCAAGAAATAGTCAAAGGACCCAATGAACATAACCATATAATTTCGAATTTAGAAATTGAACGACGCGTTTGTACGAATAAAATGAAAATTCGAGCTCTGTCATCTCAAGATAATTCTCATCAAATCGTTTCCGAAGCGTCAACATTGTGTTCCCAAGCAGTTCACGGAGCTCTCCCTCCAGTATGTTATATTAAACGCACTTTATGAGTACTATCGAATCGTCCAGAAAACGCAAAAGGAATACAGTTAAACAATTAGTTAATGATTGCGAAAATAGGAAATAGAAACAAACTAGAATACCTAAGAGGTATTGCCTATAATTTGTCATATCAAATTTGATTTTTATTTTATGGTATTATGACGATAATGTTTTAAATTTATAGGTTTAAAAAAAATATATCAAATAGAATTTTTACTTCTCGCTATTATGGTTTTCGATATCAAAACATTTCGCGATTTTAACTAGCACCCATTTTTATTATATATTATGTCATAATTGTTAGGCTTTTTTTTTTATTTAGTGAATATTTTAAATAATAAATAATATTAATTTTGTTGGTAAAATACATTTAACAATACAATTATTATACAAATGAAAAATGTCAATAAGTAAATTAAAAATCTACGGTACTCTACCTGTAAGTAAATCTTAATGACCGACGATAAGACATTTTATAAATCACCTATATTTTTACACGTCGACCGAATTATGAAATTATCATAGATAATAATAAATCAAGTTGTAATAAAGTGCTGACGGGTAAATGTCAGAAGAGGTTTCTCGCGCTGTGGGTGCGCAAAATGTATATTATACTGAATATAAGTATATATAATATACAGAGTGATTCACCAAAAATTTACTCTCTTTTTTCTCCAATAATGCAGTTATTCAAAATCAAATTTTTGGAGTCTTCAAATAAACTTAATACTATATATTCAAATGTTTGAGATTTTTTAGTTTTACACAAGAAGGGTCCTGTAAATATAGAAAGTTCTGTTTTTCAAATGAAAACCCCACCCCCTTATTTTCTACAGTAAATTATTTAGCAGATATATTCTCTGAACTCCCCGAGTAGTACAAGAAAATCTAAAAAATTTGAAAATGTGGTCTCGTTTAAAATTTTTGAAAATCAGAATTGGAATAAAAGGAAAATTTGGACAGGGTGAGCACGCTCAATTGAATCATTCTGTGCAGGTACACGTACGTACTTGAACACACGCACACTCATAATCATAATAAAATCCGCAGAATACAAAACTGTCATGATCCCCCCCCCACCCCTATTTTAATGGACGGATGAGCCACGATGCCAATAATACTCATCCTATTTCAAATTATCTCTTTATTCAAAATCTGATTTTTAAAGTCTTCTAATAAACTTAATACCATATTTTCAAATTCTTTAGATTTTTTTCATACTACACAAGAAAGGTCCTGTAGATATAGAAATTTCTATAAAAATGAGCTAGGCGAACACGCTCGGTGAATCACCCTGTACAAGAACACGTACGTACTTGAACGCGCGCGCACGCATAATCATCATGACAAAATCCGCACGATACCGTCTCGTTTTTTTTTCCCCCTCGTCCCTATATTTTAATGGACGGACGCGCCGCCATATCAATAATACCCACCCTATCTCTTTAGTCGCCTATAACACACGTGCCTATTATATTACGTGTATTGTATGCACTCGCGTTACCTATATGTACCTAGCTAATATATACGTAACATGTGCCGACCTCGCACACATAACGCACATTATAATGGTATAACATAATATTATGCGTTGTTATTATTATTATCATAATGCAGGCCGTCGTGCTACTCACCTCGATGCCTTTTTCCTTGCCGGATCCACCACCGCCGTGAGAACTCTGCACGGTGTTCATAGCCGACTATCGTTTATCATTCCGTGAGATAACGACGACTGCGATCTTCTCTAATGTGCCGGCGGCGTTTCGACGACTACTAAGATACTAATATCAGTTTCGCCACTTTATTACCATCGTCTCTGTTGTCGTCGTTGTCGTTGTCGCTGCTGCTCCTGCTGTTGTTGTTGTTATTGTCGTCTTCGTCGTCGTAATTATTGATGTCTACGCGTGACATTATCGCCGGTGACTTTTTGCGAAACGCTCTCTTCCCGTGGCTATATCAGTTTATGACAATATTGTATAATACAACGACAAAATGGCGTCGACTGCTGTTTCATAAAATAATTTATAATGCCATTAACGATATTTCTATTTTATATCATAATAATATTATGACGTCATTATTGTCATTAGGTAACAAAAATACACGATTATACACACGTTACATTATTGCTAACAAACAACGCGATAGGTATTGGATGCCACGCGTTCGTCCTTTTCACCTAAAAAAAAAAATGCTCAATGAATCCACTCACGTACGACGACACGTTGAATTACCATGGTGTGGGTACATAAAAATATCACACATTAGGACCGAATCGCTAATTGCAAAAAGGGGACAAGTCCATTTTAATTAATTTTAATTATTGTATTATCATTTTGCACTAAGCATATATTAAATATATCGTTTACTGTAGATAGGAAATAAATTGCGACTGTCCGAACATCTGAAAATAGCGATCAAAAATAACAGTTTACAACAGAAAAGAGACATGTCGATATTTCGTTTTTTGTCTCTCCTGAAAAATTATAAAGAGTGCACTTGACCCCTCTTAGCAATTAGCGATTCAGGTAGTATATTTATTTATATCGCTGTGATCCGTCTGAACGGATTTAGCGGACGGACTCGATGTCGTGATTGGGATGTTTGCAATAATAGCGTATGTTGCATTAATTTAATGTTTCAACACGTTGCCGTTATACTTACATATTTGATATTTCACACGGTCACACTATAATTATAGTTTCAAAAATGTTATTTGTTTTTAACTTCAATTCTTCGTGCCTTGCATGCGTCTGTTATACCGACTAGCGTATTCGTTTTCAATCAGGTCCGTTAAAATTATATTAAAATATTGTTTATGGTTTTCAGTCGATAATAAAAAATATTTTCAAATCGTTCGTATCGTACATTATTGAGTGTTTTTCACAGTAAGATTTCCTAATCCAAATATACAATAATACAATACGATCTAGAAAAACGTAATATTATAATCAGGTATTATTAATAAAAAATTTACGACACATCGATTTTAAATATTAAACGTATGATATGCTTGTCATTATGCGCTTATGAATAATAATCGATTTATTATTCGGTTTTAAGGCTGGGTGAAATAGGTATAACCATAGGTAAAATATTTATAATATGTATAATAATTAAACTTCATATTAATAAGCATTAATTCCTGTAGTGGCGTGTCAATATAATTTTATCAATATTTAATTCATGCTTGGAAAACTCAAGCAACTCATGCTACAAAATCATCACACAAAATGACAAAACTTATCGTAATATGTATATCCAAGTGATAATAAAAATGTTTTTTTGACATAAAAAAGTAAAAAACTAATTTAAATATGGATTATTAGTTTAAACTTTGTAAGTAAATGTAAATTATATAAATTTATTCTCAACTCCCAATCATTATATTTTCTTATACAAGTAAACGATAAGACTCAAACTTTTAACTAATAGCTCATGACTATTATAAGCATTATTCATAACGGTTTTCATAATGAAAAATTATAGACTGTAAATGTATAATAAAATATAATAAACTACAACAAACTGTAAGCATCGTTGCCCATTAAGGATTTCAACAGTTAAAGTTCAATCCAGCGCAAAAAAACATTTTACTTTTTTTCAGTTACTATTTTTTTTAGTAATCTATTTCAAAATTAAATTTTTATTTGAAAAATATAGGTGAATAAATGAAATATTATACAAGATATGAAAAGTAATATATATACTAAATTGAATTATTTTTTTCCTCAAATTAAATAACCATCAAATTAATAAAATATTCTCGTAATGTATCGTCACACTCATAATACTTTTAGATTAAGATAGTTTGTTTTTAATCCATAAAATGTCGTATTTACTATTTAATTACCTAGCCTTTACACTTGAAGCGTCGTTTAATTGCACTTTGAGTTTATACAATAACAGTGAATGTTTACATAATTTATAAAAAAAAAAAATATTGTTAACAGGCCGATAGACAATTATTAATAGTTGTATTTGAACGACGTTAAATTAAAAAGAAACTTAGTAGATTTATATTTTAAATGCATACATATTGGTATTACTTAACAATAGCTTCGTTGTGTTGAATGTCTTTAATTCAAATATGGTAGATTATGTATTTGTTTTAAACATTTGTACTAATTTGTATTTTGCTAATGTGTCTTTCATTGATATGTATACAGCAATTATAAAAACATACATGTACTCGAATTTCATCATTCGTAGAAAACGATATGTAGCAAGTTAAATTGTGGTTATTGAAAATAATATCGTTGAATTAAATCATATGGCCCAGCTTTAAAGTTTTAATATTGGAAATAAAAAATAAAAATATATACCTGTTAAAACTAGCTAGTATAGCTAGTATATAGCTAGTCTTTGTGACGAAATACGTGCCAAGACTTTTTGTATACACGGAGTGTGTGATTTCTGTTAAGCATTTGATTTTTCGTATTGATTTATTGATTTCTTCCTACCCCGTTGTTGAACACATAACACAAGTAATCTTGATGGATAAAAATCATATTAGGTCTTCTAAAACGAATAAGTTTCATACAAGGCGACAACAAATAATTTAAAAATATAAACATCACATGGGAAATTTTGGGTTTTTGTCACAAAACAAAAGAACCAGCCACATTTCTCAAACAGAATCCAATTAATATTCTGTGTTCGTTATAAAACTACAACATAGAACTCTCTGTGTTGAACAGCAAAACCTCTCTGTATTGAACCCTTACGAAAAGTAAAAATATAAATGCGCCAATGAGAGCAGTCTAATGTCCGTAAACATAGGTTTCATCTAATCTTCACTTCGCCATCGTAAGGTTTTATAAACATTATAATATTATATATAATTAAATTGCCGATGACACTCTATTATAATATAAAATAAACTATGTGCGGTTTATATTTTTTTATGTCGTTATAATGATTTCCTTAATAATATCATCAACATATTATTTACACTGAATATTTTTAATCATCTTTATATTTTTATTATAACAAGTGGACATATTTATACTTAATTTGGAAGTGTTTTTGCACAATCAAAAAACATAAAAAGTAGATGCCTTACGCAAATAGAATACAGACAAAAGCTTTTATTCTGAGAAAATTTAAGTTTGCACTGTAGCCATAATATATAGGACACGATTTCGCCAGAAACACACGTACAGCGTACTCGAGATAACTTTTAAGTGGTGTGTATATTTGTTTTAAAGAATAATAGTCTTAATCCATCGTGTTTGAAACTCCAACGCACCGTAACAACGTATAACCACCGTATATCTCCTCCGAAACTCGTGAAATGCAAATTCGATGAATACACCATAGGATTTCCGATTCTCCCGCTATTTTTATGTTTTTCTCCAAGTGTAAATGGATACATGGGCTGAAATAAAACATAAAATGTAAAAAAATACGTGTCCTAATGAGAGCTATTGAAGAAAAAAAATACATTCTTTGGGTAAGAGGGACGACGATTTTCTATTATACAGGCACGGATTATACACGATAGTTTAGTAATCTGGTTGAGAAAACTATAAAGTGCGCGCACAGAACAGAACAATAATAATGTGTTTTTGTATTTTACATTACTAACAATACAGCAGTTGCAAAATTACTCATCGGTTGTTAATTACACGCTGTCGCCGTCTCAACTTTTAAATGGTTCTCTGAAGACGGACGATTTTATCGTTTAATGTATAATAATAATTACGGAACGACTTATAAAATGTATATAAATTAAAAAACGGCCATAAAGACGATTTTAATTAATAAAAATAAACATCAACTAATTAAAACACGAAGAAGGCCGATAAAAATTATCAAGATTTGAATTTCTTAAAATAAAACGTGATAATGAAAACAAAAAATAGATATTTATTAATACTTCACCGGCTTATTTATGAGTAGGGAATAAGAATATATTATTGAGTTATTTACGTTGTCGGTTCTGGTAGTAAATTTTGGCTGTCATGACCTATATTTGCGGTACTTCCCCGCCGTTTTCTTCTTTCGCACATAGGCGCCCTTGATATTGGTGGGAATTAATTTTTTTTTATTTTTTAACCATAATAATTGTGTTTTAGAAAACACAAAATACGTCCTGGTCAATATTTTGGTTTATGGGAGCCCAAAATTGCAGAAAACTAATAAATGATGAAAACAAAACATTTAGCGCCCAGCGCTCACCACTCAATCACCAGCAGAGCAGTATCACCAATTTATTACCGCCATGCTTATTGAAATTATGCGCATGCGTCATTCATATAAATTCATAAGCATGTGCGTTGGATTTAATAACGCGTGAAATGGCGTTCTGTTATTGCTAAATAGTGCTGTACCGTACAACTGTCACACAAAACAACAATGGTATTTTTTACTGCAGCTTTATGTCACCGATATTGTACTTTTTCCGTCGTTGTTTTTGAAACGAGCGACGCAATTGCATTATCATAATGGTTAAAACTATTCTGAATGTAAAAATTTGATACTTATACGACTGGGTATATACATAAGTAGATACCTATGTTTTATGTATTCAGCACACGGACAGTTTATATTGTAAACTTAACAAAATAACGCGATTGCCACTATAAATAAAACATCGAACAATACAAAAGTGAAAATTTAAATTTAATACTTTGATCAACTTATCTATTAAAGTAATATTTTATTACACAATATTAATATTGTTTGATCGAGCAGTATAACCTTTTTGAATTTCGATTTTGGAATCAAATAACAATGTCCCCACGAAGAATCCAACTCTTCTTAGCGAGATCATAATATATTATATAGGTCATACCCATAAGGTTAGCCAGATAAAAAATCGATCGAACCATAAATATCGTGATCGGGATCGAGTAAAAACCTAACAAAATATATCATAATAATATGCAGTTCCTAGGTACCATATTATAACAAGGCGCGGTCGATTAGGGAAATCGTCGAGCCTGTGTCATAGTAGGACGTGTACATAATTTTATTACGTGTGCAATCGTAAACAAATGCCACTGAAAAATGAATCGAGAGCAACTGTCGCGTTGTAAGAGACCGGTCACTTCACGACGGACCGATATGAGAAAAAATAATATTGCTCGTCTGCAGCGAGCGGCACAAAGTTCACGACCGTCCGGCACCGGAAACTGCAACTTACGTAAAACGTCGGACTTCTCGGTCAGGATAACGTTAGAGCCACCGAAATCGGATACGGTTTATATAAAAGCCGTTTTCGGCACTCCACGCACAGACGACGCGATTAATCATTTTTCTACCCTCGTCCGGTTGCTTCCACTACCCCCTCCCGGAAAACTACGAGTTTGTGTTTGTGCCGGCCGCGGAATAAACGTGTATTTGTCGCCGACGAGTTATTGGCGGTGACGACGCTCTCTACAATATACAGCGAAAATTTTTACCCGTTTTGTCATTGTCCTCGCCGTGTACGCCGCCCTTTTGACGCTCATCGTGCGCTCCGATCGCACTTCACGACATGTTACTCGTTTCCGCCAAAAGACGTTTTCACCAAATAAAGTTTAGAAATCAATGAATTTAATTTTTGAGCAATGTGCCGTTGTATAAGCCAACGTGTTTTGTTGAAATACACGATTAAATTAAAATATAATAATATATTAATAATATAAGTCAATGAAGCAGATGAGCTGAGACAGCAGTTTGTAAATAAATATTTAAGAACGTGAGTACCGCGGTAAAAGGACAATGCGGGTTTTCTATCGAGACACTAGTGTGTGTAGCGTTTCATAGAGACCCGTGTTTTACATGTTTGTTTGTTTAATAAAATAATATCGACACCCAGTGCAGATTATTATATTATTATTGAGTAGCCACAACACTAACACGTTAGCTTTACTCAGAGTCTGATCTGTAACCGATTGATTTATGGTCTTTGAAGGCGAGGTCTAAAAGGTGAAGTGGTCATACCGACATTTTGAGAACAATTCTGTAACCGGTTGATTCATGGTCGTTTGAGTTCTCAAAATTAGGTAGAAGTGTACCATCGAAAGATAGGTACACGACAGTCCGTAAGAGTGGTAGGTATACGTATAATAAGTGTATAAAATAAAGTAATATAACATATTATGTAAATGTGTAAAAGCAAAGACATTTGTAAATATTCGCAAAGACCATACAACGGTATACACAGCGGTAATCGTAATAATGAAATATTTAAGTATAATATTTGATATGAGATTCTTAGAAACTATAATATAATATTGTATTATTTGACTTCGATAGTATTATAACATATATTATATTTTTTGTGACATTTTTAAATATTTAAATATAATGAATATGTGGTATGCAATAATTATACAATGATTAGAACATTTCCTTATTTTAGTGTATACACATAATTTTGTTACATATTTTGTACATGGTTCTCAAATAATATTTTGCGGAAACGGGAATCGTATATTTTTTTCGTTTTTTGGTGGAAAAGGGGCATGTCTACTTCGGCGCTGCCTCTGACGACGCTGCACCGTTGATATAATATTATTTTATTACCAGCTGATCTTGCACGGCGTGACAAATGAAAGCCCACGGATTTACCTTTAACTCTCAAACAATCGCCGTCAAATGCAAACCACACAGCATTTTAACATAGTTGTTTGGGCTGTCTTGGCAGATTACATACGTCATATTACAGCTGGTATAAAATTATATCCAATCAATAATCATAATAAATATTTTCTCGCTGAATATATTGATGAAATTGAAATCGGTTATTCGTTCTACGTCTTTGATTTTATATAGAAGATATATTTATCAACCATAGTCGATCCTGCACTGCGACAAATCAAATAACACTAAGGGACTTTCGCCCTGTCTTAATTTCCGTTAAATATAAAATACAAATATATTTAACACACGCCGTTTTGGATGATTTTGAAAAAATTTTAAATGCATATTTAAAATGTCTATCCAATTATAATTACTATTTTAGTTTCTTTAACCGACGAGAACCCTAGGCAAAGTAAAAAATACTCGTTTTCGTGAGCCAAAAAATTCCTATTGAGCCCCTCTTTAAAAGGGCACAGTTGTTTTTGATCAAAATCGTACACTACTCTTTTCTGCCGATTCACTTTTCGACCAAACAAAAAGTTCAATAAATAATATATTTTAATACAAATAAATAAAAACACTTTCAGTATATAATTGTATTAATATAAAACATATTTTAGAAAATGATTAAATAAAATTATTTGTCATTAATTATTTGATTGGTGGTCGTCAAGTTTGATTGTGATGGTAACTACCAATTGCCATACATAGCCACGTATGTTAAATGTATATCGTTTGATATATCAAGACTGATCGTTATACGTATTGTTAAAGAGCTTTCTATATATTATTAGGTACATTTAATAATTATTGAGAAAAATTAATTATATATTATTATTATTTATTTACATATTATATTTTTAGCAATTTTCTATAATATATTTTCTATGTATAAAAGTATATAATTATTTAATAAATTTTTTGTTTGGTTAAAAAGTGAATCGGCCGAAGGAAAAGAGATACAATATTGGTCAAAAAGTATCTCACTCCTTTAAAATGCAAAATTTATAAAATTGGCTTTGAGGTGCACATTATCGGGCATATGATTACCTGTGTACCAAATTTCAGAACCTCGAGTACAATAAACTTGAATGAGGATCGCTTATACTACATACACATGCATGCACATATACACACAGTCCGACATTGCCTTTTATTAATTAATTATATCATATCTTGACGTCCGCAATTATTATAGGCGTTGTTCACCTTCTTCGCGTTTGTACACGATGGGTAAATCAAGTATTGTTCTTTTCTCTGCGAATTCCCCGTCAAAAGTTTTCATCTAATACCCATTTCGTATCGATATTTAAATATACAATGACAGATAGGTAGGTTGGTAGGTACACGAATAATTAATTACAAATGCCTAACTATTATGTGTTCACCGATGTCTTGGCCGACTCTACGTGTTTTAGTATTGCAACGGAAACGGATGGCGTATTCACATCTGACATCTGACACTTGAATACTTTAAGAACTTATCTGTTTTTATTTATTCTTTTTAGTGTAAACGCTTTGAGGATAAAATTAAAATTCTGAGAATTAACGTCACTGCTTGTCATGAAAAATTAAAGTGTCTCCACCGTCTTAGATTCTTATCATCCAGCAGCACCAACAACGTTTAATATAGCTATTAGAATAGGAACTTGTATAATTCATTTTTCAGAAATAGTATACCGGTAAAATACCCAATTGTTTCAACATTTCAAAAAATAATACCAATTAAAATTTACTTTATTTTTTTGCTTAAATTTGCAATACAATTTGTAGTCCCTTATATAAATCAATTAAATGTAATAAAGCCATAAATTTAAATTTGAAATATTTAATAAGTAATATTGTATTATAAAATAATATTTGGATTATTTAAGATTAATTTCTAAACTCAATACAATATAAAATTTAATATAAAAGTTCTGCAATAAATTTTAATTTATAATTTCTATAAATAACAAAATAATTAATTGAATAATCAGTCTTTTTTAGACACTGTGAAAAGAGTAAATTTATATACATTGCATTTTTTCTTACATAAATAATAAACGTTTAATTAAAACGGACTAGTTTATAATGGTTTTTAAATTTTAAAATAAAATTATTTATTTATTAATGTTGTCTTATCTTTTTTTTTTTTAAACACGGTGTTTGTAATCACAATTTACCACATCCGGAAAAATATTTTAATATCAAAGCATAAAAATAAGAGATGCATTAAATAAAAACCAACTAGAATGTGAAACCAACAATTTAATATTATATTCACATATCACATATTATTACCAATTTGACAGAATTTAAATATGTTTTTACAAACACAGAACAGTAACAATTTAATTTTTTCTTTATTACACTATATATAAAATACACCATTTTGAGTTAATTAAAAAATAATTATTATTACTGTCATGTGTGTCTATAAAATATACACATTTAAAATACTTTATTGAAAATTAAAACATTCAGTGGCCAGTAGTACTAACGTGGCTGCTCTGTAGATAAATGAAATAATAAATACTGAAACAACTACTATTGTTGTACCACATTTTAATGAAATAGTGTTCATCCTTTTTTTTAAATGATAGTTACATTTTTATTTCAGCAATAATTTTATCATTATTATAATCATTAATATTAATGTACTTTCATTATGCAATGGTTATAATGAAATGATAAAAGGAAAAGTTCACTATAATTTAACTTTACCGATTGTAATAATTCAAAATGTAAATTAAAATGTTTTTATATAAAGTATTGAACCATTTTGTTTTTAATTTGAAAATGTATATTTCTATGGTTCCTTTGATTTTGATTTTTTTTTCTGTTATTATTTTTATACTTCAATCGGTAATTAATTTAGTTTATTATTTTTGTAATAAATTGTCATGTAAATTACATCTCAAATAGCAAATAATCTACTACGTTTATTATCCAATGATCTCCAGGTTACAATCAATATTAAAGAAAACAATTATAACAACCAATAATACATTATCTGATTGAATGCACGAATTCCTATAAAAGTACATACAAATTCACACAAAAAAAACTATAAAAGATACACGAATTCGGTATTACATACTTGTTATATAATAATAATCGAATTACTGTTTGATAACCGTTAAATATAATAAATATTGTTCTATACCAAAAATGTTTTCCATTGTTCATAATTGTATAGATAAGACAACTAATGTGTATTAATATAAATATTCTTTAATTTTCACAGGATGAATAATTTTTTATCAGTGATTACAGTGAACGTTGTCATTAGGTTGCTTGTTCAGAATGGATAATATACTAATTCTTCTTAGAAATCGTTCAAAATGTATAACTCAAATAATATCTAAATTAAAATTTATTGTGTAAAACTATATTATGTAATGATGAATGCTTTCGTGCTAGTATCTAAATCGTTTGTTATCGACCGCTTGTTATCTATTTGAACAACACACATTTTAAACAACGGAGCTAACGTAAATATACCTTTGTCGTTATGCACTCTAGTGTTAAGTTTTTAAAATGTGTGTTCATTTAAAAGAAAATAGCGATACAATCATATGTGAAGTTTAAAATCATTATTTCCATTTGTTTGAATAACCTACAGAACTTTATTTCAAAATTACTTTGATTCAAAATTATTTAAACTCGTCAAATGTGATGAAACAATCAATTAAGACAAATGTTTTTTAATAGTAGATGTGTTTTAACATTTGGTTAGAACACGCATATCGATGTACATTTTGAAATTTACAGTAACCACAATCAATAATTACGAATAATGAATATATAGGTATTAAATTTGTTCAAAAGTTCAAAGTGTCTAGACAAATTCTAAAACCCATTATTCAGATTCAATCTAAAATTTAAATATGTTTAAAAATAATCATTTACACAACTCTATTTAATTACAACAACGTGTCGGATAAATAACATGAAAATCATAGTTCCTTGTGGTTAGATATAAATTATTTATAGTAACTACGTATAAATTAAAATATGAAAAACTCCAGACCAGTACTCTCTTTCAAGATTTTAAAATGATATTAAAAAGAATACATTTTTCTTCTTCCGTGTTTCAACCGAATAACTCACATGTTATACACATTGATAACATAGTATATTGTATATTGGCAAAATATAATTAATTTGAGATAATTTTTTTGTAAATTTAAAATTATTTCACTATTCATATCGCAATAGCTATTAATTACAATATATTGATGTTTTCTGTTTTAATTTTAAATAAATATAAGCGTAGGTAGAATACATAACATAGTTTTTGGTAAAACATTTCAAAACTAATACAACGCAAACACGGTATTCCGTGATTTTTTCAAAACCACTTAAAGACAATCATCACGAGCATGTAAATGCAGTATACCTTTAACAATAAATTTAAAAACACACGCCACTACCACGAAATACTTTTAGATTATTTAGTGTTTGTTTTAGCCCATTTTAATAACTCAAAAACTACAAGTTTCAATTTTGATTTAGATACATCAACATTTTCAAACAAATCGTTTTCTTGACAATCTTCTGGAAAAATGATGTATATTCTCATTTGAAAAAAAGAAGTTGATACGACAACCGCTAGGGCACTTTTTTTGATAATATAAAATATCCAAGTATTAAAAAAAATGGTACTTATACTCGAAAATTACAAAAATCAGAATTTTAATAAATTAATCTCTAAGGAAAACATTGCAGTGCGTAGATTTTGTGCATCGCCCTGTAAAGATGGAAAATCGAATAACTACAAATGAAAAATACACTTACGCTCTACCAAATTCACTCGAACCGACCAGAGTTGCCGCTCTCCGAGTTTGATGTTGAAAATTTGAAAAAAAATTTAAGCACATCGCTGACCGTCTTTACTGTTGGGAAACAAATACTAACTGTGTCCAGCGCTGTGCTACACACATTTTTTAACCACGACGAATAAATCGTTTGCATCTTTTTGTTTGCGGTTTTTTTTTTTTTTTTTTTTTAATCCGACC